>JARJDZ010001270.1:0-17477 GCA_030264555.1 Aleochara sp. GC000083
TCTCTGGACCGAATTTACCCGAAAGAGCGTTTCATTCCGAGCGTTACATATCAGTTCAATTCACTCCCCATAATTTTTTAGTACAGCGCGCCTAAAGAAGTTTTCACTTCAAAAACACAAATTAGTATAGTGATTACAGTGAAAATGGTAGAGACCATTTTCAGATTTAATGTTCTTTCTGCAAGAGCGTTAAACGTTGTTTACACTTGCAGTAAACACGCGTATAAATCTTATAAAGTCGACAGCGACAAGAAGACAAATACCACTCTTGTGTGCACATACAACGTACGCATTTCTTCCAGGCGAACCACTACAACCACCAGAAGCTCAACCAGCAAACCCTTTTGTTCCAGCCTTCTTCGAGTACAATATTTTTCTGGAATCAAGCGAGAAACTCAAGTCGTTTATTTCCTTCGTTTTGTCGTATTTCACTAATTACTGTTTATTCTCGGGATTAAATGAAAATTTTACATTTTCCTTCTTCCTTGTATTCTTTCATGGGCCAACTTTCCCTTCAAGGGTCGAGCCTTTGCGTTTCCTTTATTGTTTTCATTTTTGTATTCAAACAGCATTTCCGACTTGAGCACAAAGAAAAACAACGAATTCATTTTTTAAATGAGAGCCCCTGCCGCTTTTACTTTTACCAAATTTGATTTCGCTAAAGGCCCCATAGAGGCTCGACTTCCATCGTCTTCGACGTATTTCTGCTTGTGAATGGCAGCCGAATATGTAGCCATACACGTCGGACGAATTGCCCGATTCTTCGAGAAGCACTGAAGACGGAGGCGGCTTCAGAGCACTCTCCATGGCAGCATAGAAAATTCAAAAACTCACGAGCGGAATAAGTCACTTCAATGTATGGGAATGCACGCGCGCGGTGAATGGCGGCCAAAATGTGTTTGCTGGATTTTCTGGCATTGACAGCTTCACTCACGCGCACTTTCGCGCAGAGAAAGCGCTTTGTGCGTTTGGAAAATGCTTATTTCCAATTGGGCACCAATCGGGGAAATAGATGAAGAATGAAGCAAAAAAGATCGCTTACATTTCGTAACGTTACGGCACCTCTTCAGAGGCACAAGCCGAAATCAGAAAATTCTGGAGTCATTGCCTTAGATCTTTCAATTTCACCTTTGAAACATTATTAAATTACTCGTAACCTTTCTAGGAGCTGATCCAAAGGTAACAAAAGATGGTAATGTATATTTTTCAAAATCCTCTACAAGAAAGGTTCAATGATGAGGACATTTATTTTGACGTGGTGTATGAGGGGCACGATTTGGAATTGAATTTCTGTGAAAATAGTGAGCCCTAGGGTACAAACATCCCAGGTAATAGACACTCGAAACAAACTCGTTCCACTGACAAGTAATGTACACTTCTGGGACGTTGCTTCCGCCCCAGAAATGATGTCCCAAGCATGGAGCTTGTAGCTTTTTGAGATTCCCGGAGGCCGCGTTCCAATACCGATATATCATGTAAGTATTCAAACCGACGCCGAGGAGGAACAAAACGTGGTGCTCCTTCTTCTTCTTCTTCGGGGTCTACGCCTTCACCTTCTTCCTCCTCGGTTGCGTCGATAAGTTTTGCATGGTTTAGCGCAAGATTAATGAGCAGTGTCTTTCAGGCTGCGCCATGGAGGACGTCGCCTTCGGCGATAACGGCCCCGTCAGCCAAGACTCCATAGAACCCTGAGCAACAACGCTCAAGACGTCGACATCTTCTTCGCCATGTTTTCATGTCATTCAGCCGAGATAACGACATACTTTGCGTTAGTTCTCCTCCTCAAATTTTCCGAAGAAGAAAACTTATCGTCCTGCATGCAAAGGTGAAAGTGATATCCTCCCCATTGTTGCTGTCTCTGAAGAGGAGTGAAGATGGTGGCAATTGCATGATGCATCAGGTAATTTCCTTTCTTTTACTTCCACTTCAGTCGGTCTAGTTTGGTTGTTTCGCCTCTAGTTTATGATAAGATACACTTTGGAGGGCGCTCTTTGAATAAAGCCTGGGCCCAACTCTTCGCTTCTAGGTGGCATGGCCCGAATGGGGCCAGAGAGTGGGATGGGTTCAGAAGGAGGGATAACTTGATGGAGAATTCGTGTTCGCTGTGTTGGATACTGCATCATATGCTTTGCTTACCGCACGTGAAGAAGAAGAAGCACTTAGTGGTTGGGTATAGCTTGTGGTCCTTCTGTAATATAAAAGAGTGTCCTCATATGTTCCAGGACATTCCAAATGAATTCCAACTCCAACCTCCTTCCCAAAAATACAACCATGAAGAACACTCAAAAATATTTCATGGGTCTTCATATTTTTATTATGGGGCAACCTTTGGAGGAACTTTCTGGAGGAACACCTTGTATGGGGCAAGTTGTGACCAAGTTATTCGCAACTAGCATCCAGTTACACGGCGTAACGACGCAATAGTGCGAGATCTTGGCGGCTAGGGGTTTGGTGCATTGGCACTATTGGCACTCTTTCAATATGTAACTGTGAGAGAGCCTTCCTCCTTCTGGAGCATGGCCTCCATCCAGAGGAGCCCGGCAATGATGCTGGAGAGTGGAGAGACCTTCAAAGTACGTGCTTTGAATGATGTACGCGTTCTGTAAGCGGCTCCTTTCATGCAATCGTTGGGTCCCCTCAAGACCAACGATGATATTATCATAACAGAAAGTTCACTTCTTATATCGCCTGCAAACTCTGCGTGCAACTTCTTCGGAGGATATCGTGAGGAGATATTAGCAAAATTGAAGAAAAAGGGTTATTTGAAGTTTTTTGGACACTCCGTTTCTGATTGGGGCACTCGGACAAGTCACGTACCGATTGTGAGACTAAGGGTACATTTATCTTAAAGGTTTAGGTTTGTCAAAAAATCCGGGACCGATCAACTTGAAGTGGGTCACACAATAACAAGACGTCGAAATTTCAAATGAAAATTCTTGGATGATTCAAGGGTTCCTTCATCCTGGAACCAAGCCCCAAATCTTTGGAAGTAGGGAGGAATTATAATGACTTTATTGAATGCCCCCGATTCTTGCTGTGAAGATGAAATTGGGCCATTTAGTTGTTTGAGTCCATAAAAGTATGTGTAAGTACGGGGTGTTATTACAACGGTCTCACGTCGATTTTATGCGATATTGGGGGGTTCAGAATTGGCACCTCCTGCTGCTATTGCAGAATGTGCTACTCCCTTTGTCCCACACCGATAAGTCTTTCTATTGGAAAATCATAAAATACGTAATAGTGGTGGTCGTAATAGTAAGTAAGAGTATAAGTGAGCATCTAAACATTGGATTACCCTCCTCCGCTTCCAGAGGAAACTACCGGTCCTCTTATCGAGGAGCAATCTCTCTTTGATAAATATGGGATCGAGAAGGTGCCTCGCGTCCTCTCTTCCTCCCGCAGAGTCTGTGTTGGCTGGGAACACTAACGAAAATGCTTAAAGACCTCCTGGACCTCATTGTAACGTGCAAGCACTCCTAAGGCCAAGGTGGTGTTGGTGCGACCTATTATGGGGTCCAGAGGGTGAAATACGACAGTTTTCTTGTTCGCAACATGTGCCACTTTGTGTTATTACGATCGCCGTCTCCGGGCTCGCAATTTTCAACCAAACGAAGCGAAGAAATAAACGAAGGACCCCGAAGTGTTGCCTTTACATTGCCAACACTGGAGGATGGATCCAGTGCAATGGGATGCAATTGCAACACTGCAGCGATTCAACAGCTCACTCGGTTAATAAAAGGTCTTATCGCAACGATAATGATATCAAATTTTGCGTTTTGCAAACACGTTGTGTCCCGAAAGGCAGGTGCATTCGGCAATGGTCCCAATGAAGATGGGTTGGGATGCTGCAAACGAGTAAACGAGCGCAAAATGTGGCGCGCTCGGCTGGTGGAACCAATTTAACTTATTAGAGTCGACGACGCCCCCAATTTAATTATCATACATCACTGATCCATAAATTACCAACTGAGTGGAACGGCAAGTTAGAGTTCTTCGCGTCCAAGAGGGCCCAATGCCTTCACGGAATTTTGGGACGACGCCATCGCCGGAGAGAAACCTTAAAAAGTGCGCTGATGTGTTTAAGGATTAGCGATCCCCAAAAAGCTGGCGGGTCCTCGAAACCCTACCCCAAATGATAACGACCCTTCGGGGCGTACAGTCAACAGCTGTTTTATATTCGCACTTTAACGATTCTCACGATTGCAAATTCTCAAACACGATCGTCGTTACCATGGAGATCTGGATCATTTTGCCGGGAATTTGTTTAATTTATAGATTTTATTTTGTAATACAACGGGATTTAGTGTGCGAATCGGTGTAGTAATTAATTTCCCGAAATTCCCCAAATCGTTTTTGTTGATTTATTTAGTACGAACCCCACCAATCGTGTATTCCTCCCCCATTTTGCCAATTTGGGCTCAACCCCCCCTCAAAGTGTTTTTCTACCTCCACCAGGTATGGGTGACCCTTCGGGCAATTTCCCGTCTTTATGGCTTTCCCCATCCCTTCCTACATTTCCTCCCTTAATTCCTCTGGCTGCCGCCGCCACCACGACCGCCAACTTTTACGCAGCATGCATGTTTCCAATGCCACTCACATGTGCCCGACCGAACCACCCCTCACACGAAGCAAATATCCTGTTTCATCCAGGTTTCATCAATATTGCACTCGCATATTTATTTATAAGTGCTTCAGAGAGCGCAACAGCCATAAAATCGACTCGGCACCCCAGCGCCATCTGCGTCAATAATAAATGATGGTAAAAACTACAAATAAACCCTGTATCCAGACGCCAAATGACATGAAACGTGCCCAATCTTTAATGTCTAATTTTGCGCTTATTATTTCTCTCTCTGGCCTCGCCATCCTGTGACCAAGACCTCTGGGTACCTGGGAGATAATGTGAAGCCTGGGATGCAGTCGCATCTTAAATAATAGAGCAACCCTCGAGTAGGGAATGAATTTGGACTACGGAGCCTTCAGAGTGAGGCATTGCCTTATGGCTGGGTGGTTATTCCGAATTCTATTGTGTACCTCGTCGGTAGCCAAAGTATAAAACCTAAATTGCTGTCTGAATTATCCAAAAGGTTTGTTACTGCGTTTGTTGCACGAAGAGGTAAGAACAACAAGGATGCGGAAATAAAGTCTGCAGTGCTTATCCAAGAGGAACGGCACCCGGTTGGACGTTGAGGGGTTTTACCGCTTTGCTAGTTTTAAAATGTTAAAGCGTACATTTTCGGCTTTTTTACTACTTCTTCGTCAACGTCCACATCCAGGGAGTGACATAAACTTGGACCATTTCACCAACCAACGTCATGGTAAACACTAGAATTCATTTTTCTCGTAGAATCATTGTGTGCACTTCTGTTTTTGTAGATATTTTTTCTGCAATATTCAGGATGGAAGGTATTTTATGGGGTAATAACCTTCCTCGTGGTCCAGGTACTGGGGGGATAACTTAGTGCCATCTCCATCGAAATTTTGATTACGAAAAAGCAACCTAAATTATTCAGACGCCAACGAAAATATGGCCTCATCTAATATCCTCCCATTTTCCTCACACCAGGACCATCGGGTTCTGGAATGCCTGGAGTTGGGGGGGATAGGTGGAAATAATGGAGGAGTAAACGATGGAATGACTGGTGGAAAACCCATGTAAAACACACCTTAGCACTCATATGTGATGGTAAAAAATATATTTACTCATTCTTCATTTTTCATCATCCTGCTTCTGTTTTGCAGTTTCCAGTTCTTCCTCCTCCGAGTTGCACTTCCATTCTGTAATATTACCCCCCACTGTATGTCTTGATATACGAGTTCATTTACAGCTTTTTTGACTTATACCAGCAAAATATAAACGAACTATGAAAGTTTGAAGACCGTATATAAAACTTCTTTACTCTGCATTGTGTCTTCACGACGTTTTACAGCGGGGCTATTTGTTTCAACTTGCGTTTTATGCTAATTCATCACTTTTTCCGGAAAGAAGGAGAGAAAACCACCCTTCTGGAATGGCGTTTCGCGTTTTCCTCCATTCCACGCGACTTTAATCAATTTCGTTTTATTTTGTGTCGAAGTCGCGGTTTGGTATCGTGTGTCGGGGATACCGCATCATGAAGGGACGAATCTCGGCAGAGTGAAATGCGGAATCTATTGGAATTTATTCGACGCGAAGATGATGCTCTTCGCGTCGCGATCGACGTTCCTTCCACTTCTTCGGCCGCATTTGTTTTTGCACGCTCGTTCCGTTCGCGCCAGTCGAGTTGATTGTGGCAGGGCAAACGGCAGCGTAAATCGCGAGTTTGTATTCAGGACGAATCGCAGCGAATCAATCCCCTGGCTGCAGACGGGGGTGTGCGAGTCACTCTCACGCGCACGCCGCCTCCGAAGACTCCGCCGACGACGACGACGTCGACGTTTCCGGAACGCTTATCATCCCTGTCATCTTCAAGACGCTTCAGCAAGAAATCCGCATGGCATGGCGTGCCGAGATTTCCATCGAACCCAATGGATGAAACCCAAAATAAATACCGAGATTTTTCCGATGATGGAACATTAAAAATTACTTAACCATAAAGTATCCCTCTTCAATCCGAAGCTGGTGATGTTTTGGTTATTGATTGCTTGTGACAGGTTGCAATTTGGCCATCTCAGCCCCAAGATGTTTTCGAAGATGATGCCCATCAACCTCTTGGTGGTATGAGATGTCCCCTCTTCGGATTCTTATAGCGCGTTTATTGAGGTAAGTTGGATACTCATGTAACAAAAAATATCTCTCCAAGGGCTGCATCATTCTCATCCCCTGCTCCCTCCACGTGGCTCTGCACAAAAGCAGTAAACAGCCGCAATATATCCTCGAAAAGCACCCGAAGAAGAGAAGAACGAAGGCAAAAAAAAACGAAAAACGAGTCTACATAAGTCAAATAATCATTTAAGCGAGCGGAAAGTGAAATTTCTGCCCTATCCCCTCGAAATAAAGGAGTTGGTGAAGCATCCGGCTGCGCCATCATCGCATTATCCCGGAAGCTTTTTTGGAGGACTTCCGGAAACGCAGCCAAGGCAAGTTAATGATTGAAAAACCACGGAAAATGCAAATGATTGTCTCATACAAAGACCGTAATAAATGGTATTTTTAAGGGGTTGGTAATTAGCAACATGGGTTGTTTATTCCTCCCATTGGAAGAAATCAATTAAGTCCCAATGGTATCATTTAGTGGGTGGCTACTAATTGAATTAACAATTCAAATCGAAGAATGCAATTAAGAGTTCTCAAGAAGAAGTAAGAAAAATCACGAAGCGATTATTGCTACATCGAAAGTTTTATTTCCTCGTTATAAGTTGTGCTGGGTTAAGAAAACACATTGGACCACCCACAGCCATCCGAAGGACCACAGCACATGCGAGCATTCAGGACTGTGGCGAGCGAAATGATTTTCCAGGGAAATGTATCGGAAAGTTCTTATAGCCGAGCGTAGAAAAATGGATGTTGGGGTTCGCGTATGTTTCATATTATTTATAGATAACTTTCGGGGAATGTCATGCTGCCCGACAAGAAGTGGAAGATTGGATTTCTTCGGGGACCAGGAATAGTTGCTGCAATGGCGGCCGAAAGAATGCAACCCCAGTAGTGGACTGGTCCGTTTAGAGCGTCACTTTATGACCTCCATATTGAATTTTTACTTATTGGGTAAATCCGATGCTGTCCAGGATGTACTCCCGTGCGTCCCACCAAGAGAGAAGAACAAAGATGGCGGGGGATGCGACAGGATATGTGGGGATACATGCGGAGGGAAATCAGTCGAGAGGAAAATAGAATCCTTTTAAAAACAGATGCCTTTGGGTCACAAACCGAACCGAGCACTTCTGCTTGTGCACTTCCCTGCGTCGAACAACCACCCACCGTCCCAATTGTAGCATGTCCTCAAGCATGTGCATGTTTGCAGCGCGTGCGTTGTAATATTTTCCATGGCTTGAGGGCGTACATCAGAGCAAAAAAATGCTCCCCATTAGCGGGCAACTCGGTAATAATGCAATTAGATTTTTGTGCCTTTTGAACCGATTTGTGGCTTTAATTGGGGATGCAACCAAAAAGAAATTCAAGAGGTTTCAGAGTTAATTGCCTCATCAAACCCACATCAAAAATACCGACTTGGTTGTTATCCCACCAATAGTTTTTACTCATCTCTTCGAGGGGTTTTAATTGGGGATGAATTAAAAACTGATTCAAAAGTTAACAATCCCACAGATAATTGCCCAGATCATCCACATTCAGTAGGAGAAAAACCATGGATAGTTTTTGCCGAAAATTGGAAAGAAGTGTGGAGAAAATGCGATATTAATGATTAATTCATCGTAAAATTGGCAAATAGTGAGAGGGGTCATCATTCCACGCCAAGCTCCAATTGGGGCAGTCTGGACACAGGGTAACAAAAAGCCCAGGTTTGGTTGGTCAGTTTTCATCGGCCTTTGGGCCTTCGGGCCCGGCTCGATGGAAACCAGCAGACATGAAAAAATAAAAGTCCGAAGATTCCCAAAGCTCGAGGTATTGATGCCATCACTAGGGCATGGAACGCGTTCTGTCATTAGAGGCCCTATGACGGTATAGGGTCATGGATGAAGAGAGAGAATGCTTCGGATGATTGGATACTAGTAAACTGTTGGGATTGAACTGTGTGCGCTCCCAGAACAATTCGGCTTCATCACGTTTAGGTAGATTCGTACAAAGGATTCACTGAATTTCAACACCCCTGGTCCATGGAAGACTAATACACATTCGGCCAGCAATATCAACTCGACCGAAAAGTGTATACTCCAACCACCCACACAACCGGAACCATCGCCCTTTTTGGGGCTTGTACCAGCCACATCACCCTCTGAACGTGGGTGGTTCTGTGAATCAGGCTGACTTTTTAATTTCATGTTTACACATCATTTAACCTCTCAGCTCAATCTTACCACCCTCTCATCCCTGGGACTAGAGGGTTCTGATGTGGGATCAATATAAGTCCAGAGTGTCGGGTCCCAGTCCGGGAAAAAAAGGGGGGAAATTACGTGAAGAACTCAAAGTGGCCAGGCGTTAAAAGTGCTGATATCATTTGGTTGATTTATAAATAATTATATTCGACTGGTCCCGATGGGTGCGGGAGGGTTGGCTGATCAAATCCAATACGTGCGAAACGGTTTGATTGATGCGCTTCACGGGCCGATTACTCCACCTCCAGATGACTCTTCGGCGGTTCCGTTCGAGGCTGGTCCCCGGCTTAAACAACCGATCTTATCTGCGTTTTGATTGATTGAAAGCGTTTGCCGGGGCTAATGCCTCCCTTATTAATGGGAATCCTGCTTTGGTGTGGTCGGCACCTTCCCTCGTCCATCCCGGCCGATCTTCAGGAGCTGTCACCACATCAACTCGAACACAATCCAGCTTTTCAGACCTGAATTTATTATTTTCCTAAAATCCATATCCTAGGTCCTAGGGCCTAGGACCAAAAAGACCCAACTTTGTAGGTTCTAGTGGGTTCCATTTTCTATCACTAGTTTTAATGTTGGGATGGTAACCAACAATTACGAAATATCCGGAAATATTTTAATGAAAAAATGGGGATTACTCCATGACAACCTTGGGATGGCATGGATGGGCTTGGAAGGTTGGTTAAGACCCAGAAGCATTAATTATCAACGTCTGCGAGTAAATTTGTTTCGGCACATCATAATACCTATACACCTATTGAGTAATTAATAAAATTGATATACGCAATAAGCCCCCCAAAATGCGGCGCTGGTAATAAATCATAAACGTGATAAATTCCCTTTTGTGCGCGCCCAGTTTCGTACCGAGTTAAGCCGTGCAATATGGAAGTGTTTCGTGTATTTGCCTCGGTATTAGACGGATACCGAGCCGACAGCGAAGGCGGCATGCGGGGGCGGTTCGCGGGGGATGATGCTGAAGGGATTTGTTAGGACATAATATAAACTTTAAAGGACGACGACGTAACAGCTCCCCGACACACAACGTACCATGGCGCGTTCATTTAAAGGTCCTGCGAGGATTGCCTCCACACAGACGTCTTGGATCTCTTCCCAGCCTCCGCATCTCCTCGTACGTTTACGTATATTAATGTGACTGGCGAAATTGTGAATAATGAACAGCTCTTTCTCATTGTTACAAAACTGTATATTAGTCGGGGGCGTACTTAATCACCCTATGTGAATCTGGCCTGAGTGCACCTTGTACCGCGCCATCTAGTATACAAAAGTAGAACACTATCATATTGTTAGAATCTATAGACATAAAAGTAGCACTTAAAATTTTTGCTCAACTTTATACCAGTGGGACGTACTGGGGATAAGGCTCATACGCCGAAAGGAGGAGACCATTTTCTGGAAGTGGAGGAACCCGTTAATATTAATAGTCACCTCTTGGGCTGGGAAAGTTAAAATTGTGTGCGGACGTCACTGCGCGTTAGTCACATATTTTAGCATTCAGCCCGCATTTCGTGCCAGATTCTATAAGGTATAAGGTAATCCAAACAAAAGTGTCATACGCGAAAACTTCCCTCGTATATTTCCGGGCGTCAGGAAGGTTATACCCATGTGCGAATGGGTTCCCCATAGAACTCCATATGCATATTTTCGAGAAGGCATTTCTCCACGCTTAAATAGGGTAATGGAAGAAGATATAAAGTTCACTGTTTCCTACTCCTTCCATTTTGCCATCTTCCGGAGTTGAAGTCCCAAAATGGGGAATGGTTAAGAGAGTGCAAAACGTTCAAATCGAATCAAAATCATAGACTCCACACTTTGAGGCTTGTAAACCTCATTGTAGGGTTTTGCTTGAATGCTTCCAGAACTTTGATCCAACAATCTTAGTCAGCAGTGTCGAGAGGTCCCAAAGAGTTGTTCCCAAAAAAAATGGAATAAACTCCCTCATATTAGAATTCACCTCTTGAATGGATGCAATGTGCAATGATTAGTAATCTTAACGATGCTTCAAGAAGCTCTCCAGAGATCATGGACCTCCATGGGACAAGTACTCCTGTTCTGAGTAAGGGCGGTAGATGGTACTCGAAGATGAGATATGCAGAGATCAATTTGCGCTCTTAAGTAATTTATGCCTTCAGCGACGATGGCGCTGAGGACACAGAATACTGTCGATACTTGGAAGATGGCATACGTTGGACGGTTTGGGGAATGGGTCGAATTTAAATTTCATGAAAAAGGGTTGCGCCACCCCCGACAAGATTGTTTGGATGCAATGTGGCGGTTGCAATGAGAGGGCACTCGGCTGAAAGGGTGTAACAACGTCAGCGTCAGCGGCGGAAGCACCAGAGAAGGAATGGGTTCGGTAATAAACAGCGCTCCTGGGACAAAACTCTCAATTTCCTGTCTATTTTTAATATTCAACCGCCCATCCCTGGAACCCTCCATCCCAACCATCCCCTCTACAGCCTTGTCCTCGAAGAGCATTGTCGTCTTGCAGAATGCTTTTTCATATTTAATCTCTACAATGAACGCCAAGCCAGCAGAAGGAAAAGAGGGGTGGTTGATGGTTTGAGCTTCGATGGCGGACACAATGCGGAAATATTTATATACAAACGTAGATGGATGACGTTCTGTGACACGTCCTTGCTAAATATTAAAGTTAGAGCAAGAAAAATGCAAATTTAATTCTCAGAATTTTCGTCCATCGGTTATTGGTAAACGTGCGGAAGTGAAAAATCGATACGATTGAGGACGTAGGATGCTTTGGGTAAAATAATTGAGTTTTGGGTCAATTTCCGGTTTAGGCATCACTGGGATGATTGCTGGGTTGCAACGTTGTATAGCTACTTGGAAGTTATTCGTTTATTGCCGGATTGAGGAGGGAAATCCTTATCACTTCGTATCGAAATATGTTTGGGGTGGTTCAACAATGGCGGCACGTTCTTCCGGTATCACACACTTCGTCGATGTTTACGAGACAACACCATAAATCTCATTAGATTTATTCGAGCTTGAAAGGTCTGATAAAAATATAATCATTACCAAAGAGGGGCTTCAAAAAAGTGGTGCAAATTTGGAAAAACATGTTGAATCAACTAAATCCAACCCTGACAAATTATCCTGAGGAAAACTCCGAGGAAACAAATTTACGTGTATCACCGGTTTGTCATAATACCACACGTATACACGTCCCGG
This sequence comes from Aleochara sp. GC000083, assembly GCA_030264555.1. NCBI lineage: Eukaryota > Metazoa > Arthropoda > Insecta > Coleoptera > Staphylinidae > Aleochara > Aleochara sp. GC000083. The sequence goes on from JARJDZ010001270.1 coordinate 12,178, forward strand.
ATGGTTGCCAACAGCACAGGCAAATCTCAAGAGCGACAAAAAGAGACACACACACACCGGGACTTTGTACGCCTTTAAGAGATGTGTAACACACAGTTCACCCCAATTTGGCCCGGGGCGCACTCAGCGTTTACCTACATACCGGGACCAGAACCCACACACAAACCCACCAGCACCAACCCACTACTCTTCCGGGCATATAATACCATCGAGCGGGGGCGGCTGAGGAGTAATGCGGCACGAACACGTACTCATCTGGTACGTGAGTAAATTCGCGACACATTCACCTCTCATATCAGCCATACTTCTATTCAGTTACTCTCCTCGTCGTTGGTTCTTCTAGACGCCGAGTGCGCTTCAACGACCTGAAGATGTTCATTACACGAAACGGGTCTGATGATACGCCCCACAATTTGTCGCCCTTCTTTTATGCCCGAGGTTGTCGGCCATTGAGGACGAATTCAACTCGACGATTTGCTAATTAATGTCATTAGCGCGCATCAATGGCGTTGTTGCTCAATCAATATCATAATGGCCGCGATGTAATCTATTAGCATATTGAATAACTTGTTGTTCGCGGATCGAGTGTGCGCCCGTCAGTGTGGCAATTGCAGAATAAGCATTTCAATGCTTGTCTGTTCATTGCAAACATGCGAAGAGGGTGAGGGAGGAGGCAGACATCAGGGATCGGATCGTATCCATTCATCCGGTTTGTGTATCTATTGTTATAATAGGCGGATACAAGCAAACAGATGTTATCTAAACACCTACGTTTTCGTCTATTGACGTAAATAGCCATCAGGTGCTTGGTATCTTCGTCATAATTTTAATTATCTGATTTTAAAGTTAGAGAAGATCTAGGATAACCAAAAGTTGAATCATGGGATATTGGTAGGAGTTATAGAAGCTAGTATTTCATAGTAGGATCAAATTGGAACCTATAATCTGGTTCCAGGTCCCAAACCATCCGTAATGTAGATTAAGGGCTAAAAATTGAAGATGGACCACTGAGGACTTGGTGAACTAACACTTCTAACCATATCCCTAAGGACCTTTAAGGGTCCCTGAAAGTTTTTGTTGAACCCTTTGGACAAAATCAAGAGGAACCTACATCTTCATGATACTGAACCCAGGTTTAGATGATCTAAATGCTTTTGGAACTGTTGGAACTCTAAGGAACCTGTTCCATAACCTTGTATGGTTTATGGTTCCAACTGAACAGAAACCCATCATAATTTCAAAGAGTTTCAGAAGTCTAGATTAATGGGACCTTAGTAACTTACTCTTCCACCAAAATAGAAAGACAATATCCCAATAGGCAACAACACCTCAATAATGAAAACCAATTGAAACTGCTACAAGATAATCTTAACCCTTTCTGGTAATCTCAATCCTCCAACCTTATGAATCCTCTAACCACTTGCTCCTCTACTAGAACCCAAACTGTCCACCATATCTGGGTCACTCTAGCCTTAAACCACTACTATTTTTGGAACCACAACCCAGAAACCCACAAACCCAACCCAACCGCAAATTCCAGAACCACCTGTATACTCTCCGCTTCTGACAATGACACATTTTAGTTGATCGCGTTATTACACGTCCATAAATATAGATTGTCACTGTTGTTGGATGCAGCAGAAGCACTCATTTTCCGCCCCACTTAATGTTGAATATCCCGTACGCGGCCTACTTCACCTACGGCTTTCTAAATGCCCCGCATTAAAACGCAACTACTGCCTTTAGCCTTCAGCATCGCCCAACTATTTACCGAGGATCCTGCATGCGCCCCAACATCGGATTGCATAACCGTGTGCACTCTGCGCGATCCGACAATGTTCGGGATGATATCCGGGACACAGGGATGCTCAACGAGTGCGCTTTCCATGCATGCATTAACGTTCGAGCATCCAGGCAGCAGCAACAGAAGTAGTAGAAGCACGGATTACTAAAACCAGGTTAATATTAATGTGGGACGTATTCGTGTTCGTGCTTGTTATACAACTTACTTGTGCATTGTGCACTTTTCTCTCGGGGAAATGATGATGTCGGGACGAGTTCCAGTTTTTATTCGTAAGCGATTCTAAATCCGGAAAGCTGTCAGTGCAAAAAATCCTTCAAAAACTACTGATTCTACATTAAGCTTAATGGTGGATGTGATGGAACCAAAAGGAATTAACTACTTTTTTAGAACTGCTGGAAGGATTTTCAATTTGTGTATTGATCAAACAATTTTGGTGCTTTTTCAAATAATTTCAGAAGAGGTTCCAGAAGTCAGTCTTCAAAGGTGCTTGAACAGTTTTTAGGGCAAAACTAGAATCTCCAGAAACTTTCGGGTCTTGTAATCCAAAAAGTTCTTGTATTAATTAGTTATCTGAATGTTAGTAATATCAATAAAACCTCATAACTTGTAATATCTTGATGAATCACTGACTGCACACGCTTTGACTGGTTCGCGAATTAATCAATCACGCGCTAATCGAATTAGTATCTTAAACACATCAGCTGCTGAACATGGCGTCAGAGCCCAAGACGGATGAGATGATTCATTAAGCATCAGCAATATCTTGTGTGCATCTCATATGTAATTCCGTCGAGAATGCACCATCAGCAGCGCCAATATTTGATAGCTGATTGCATGCCGAACGCACTAATTAATTAACTTACTGACTGCATCCTTTGTTTGGATGCAAAGTAATCTTCCACTTAATTAGACCCTACAAAGCCCAGCAAACAAACAGCTCGTCGGAATACTTAAAACAAATGATTCCGAAGAGCTAGAATGATTTTGATTTCAATTCCACTTTGGGTCCTCTGCAACTCATTCCGGACGATTGGGCAAATTCTTAATAAAAGTGCGACAAAGATGCGTCCATCTGGTCTTCCCCCAACTCCTTCGGAAAATTGGACGAAAACAGTGAGAACATCTGTTACCATCCATCCTATATCCACAAGAAGTGGAGGGTGTACTTCAAGGAGTAAGGGTGCATCAGGGGTTACAAGGATGCAGAAAGTTGCAGGGTAAAAGCGTCATTATGTAACCAAGTCTAAAATAACGTGGAAACGAAGAAAAAACATAATGGGTGTAATATTTTTAACCTTTTTCTCGGTTGATGCATGGAAGTATCTTTTGGATATCTTTGGCCCTTTCTTGGAAGAAAGTTACTGATTTATCTCATCGATGGTATTGAAATGTAAAAGCAGACCCATCGTTGATTCCTCTCGAAGGAATATATTAGCCTGGAGCAATGTTCCCCTGAGATTTCCACCCTCTGGTGGAATCGGCTGACCTTTTCGGGGGCCACACATGAAGAACTCTTGAACGCGTGAAAATTTCTTCAGCTATTCTCCTGCCAACGGCGAAGAAAGAAGAGCCTTCAGCTATTTGCGCCCAGAAGCAAAAGGGGCTTCAGACGGAATGGAAAAATGTATTCCATTCATGTGCGCACAACGGGCGATCACTCAAAGAAGAAGTCGAAAAGTGCCAGACGAATAATGATAATTTGGGAAAATCCTCGCGCTTCCGAACATCAAAGAACGCTTCCGGGGAAATTCGTCGAATGAATTGAATTTACGTACGTAGTTTCACACTTGTTAGGGAGCCGTTTGTCTCCTGTGGGAATCGCACAAAGATCCTCTCCATGGAGCGAAGGAGGCGATGCAGGAGGAGGAGGAGGTGAAGATCATCAATTATGATCAAAAAATGAAATTTTGAAATTAACATATATACCCCAAATATGGGAACAAATGGATGGCGTTTTGTGTGACGTTTTATAAAATGACACGGGTTGGACGTAAAGGTCGTCACCGTCGCCGCCTCCAAATGGTCACTCCATGGTCAATAGCGACCATGGCACGTATTTGCATGAATTTCTCTTCACGAACGTCATCCCTCGGATTATTCGACTAAATGTAATATATCATTGTCCAAATATTCAGCCCAAACCCTCAAATTCTGGGTGGTCATACAAATTCTGAAGCTTCGTCAAATTTCGCCGTTCGTTTACCTCCTCCCAGAAAGGATTTACTCCTACTCTCTTGTACTAAACATGGATACGAACAAGCGAAGAGATGGGAATTGATGTGATGTAAAAAGCAATGAAAACAATGACGATGATGAGACCTTCACCTCAACAAACGCCATCTATAAATGCGAGTGTTCAGGATGGAAAATCAACACTCTGACCTACTCGTATCCTCTTAGTATCCTCACAAATACCATACATGTGTGGGATCATCATACACGTCTGCTCTGGCGAAATTAAATGAAATTTATTCAAGTGGTCGAATCCAATTAGCATGCCTATTTTGCATATAAAAACACTTTAATTGGATTATTCGCCGTTTTTTTTCGGACCACGTGCGCGCCATGATAAAACTTTTTGCATACTCGTACGAGTTGAAAAAACCTTTTCGACGCCGTTTTTTTTCTTCTTGAATTTCGCTTAATGGATTTAAGTCTATGTATCTGCACAACAAACACTCTCATTGGGATAAAGCGTTTTGTTAAACAAACGATGGGTGCTTTCAATGTGCGATTAAATTGGTTGACAAAAAAGAATTTCGATGGTTAATGTAATTTTTTGACACATCTGAAATTATGTTGACTTTGGGCAAATTACATGTAAAGGTGGAATTTCAAATTTTCTGTTGAAGAAATATTATAAGTGGATGTTTAATTTTTGTAGATGGATTATTTCAGGTGATATTTTAGAAAAAGTTGATGAGCAAAAAAGTTGGAAAGTAATTAAACTTGTCAGCAGTAGTGATAGAAAAAGGTGGAGTTTCGATTAAGTAATTACTTCCTCATTTCTAGGGCACTTAATTGGAAATGTAATGGGAAACTTATGTTAGTGATTTAAAATTGATTAAAACTTTATATCAAGTTTTCTTTAACTTGTTTAGAGAAATATCTATGTATAAGTTCTTCAAGGAAAACCTGAAAACTATCCATTAACTATCCATCTTTTAGTAATCAGTATCTTAACCAGACTTAGCTAAAGCTAAGGTCTAAGATTTGACCTGACCCAATCAACATCTAACCTTAGAAAGCAAGACTCAATTTCCCCTTCCAAATTCTGGAATAAACTAAGAATGACCTTGACTTGACCCCTTACAAAATACAAAGCCCTGAAAAACCCTTAAGAATATTACCCATCATAATCGAAAATCAAAGTGGTTTCAGATCCAAATCTTAAAATGCAGACTTAAAAACCAATTTTCAATTAATCCTTCCACAAATTGAATATTCCAAGAAATTGTTTTGTACACTTTTTGGCTTGACCTGCATTCGCTATCCA
>JARJDZ010001271.1:0-23121 GCA_030264555.1 Aleochara sp. GC000083
TCGATGGTCCCAACCATCCATCAGTGGGCTGGGTTTCAAATATTTTCGTGCATGAGTACTGCTAGCGCCCCTATAGCGGATTTAGTTTGCGTAACTGGGTACTCTAGAGCCTTAAATTACATGTTTTAGGATTGTATATATATTATTATCTCTGCTCATATCTATTTACGTTTCTATATATGTACTGCATAAACCTATTATGTAACTATGTACTATGTTATAAATAATGCCTTAATCGAATGTCACATTCCCGCCAATTATTTATTGTTATTGAATACTGTTGAGTCTTATTATTACATGTTCATTCCCAGATAGACAAAAATAAATGTTATGCACTATGTGAAGCCTAGTTCCAAGGAGATAAACACAAAGCTGGGATTTTAAACTAAGCAAATAAATGAAACATCAGGTCACAACAATAAATTTAATGCGAGCCAAAATGCTAACAAACATGCATCAAGTAAATTCATAATTTTTCTCAGAGAATATTAACTATCACGTCTTTATTCTTAATTCTTATCTTAAACCGCCCTAAAGTGTTAATTGCCCAAAAAATAAGCTAAATTAATCAATTTTTCCATATATATAATATATCGGCAGTTGATATCACGTGTTCATGATTTTGTTGATTAATTGTTGTTTAAAATTCTAAAAAAACATGTGCATTGTTTCAACATACATACACGTATAAAACATATGTTCAACATTATCATGGATTACTTTAATCCAACCATCCTAACTTATTAAGAAATGCATGAACAAATACGTTTTATCCCATCGTCCAATCCTTTATTATTATCATATCATGTTGTTTGGAGGCATTTCGACATTTATCCTCATTACTGCTAGCTGGTTATCCAGTTTTAGTCACTTAATATTTAGAACAATGAACATATGCAAAAATTATTTTTCTTTATTAATAATTACCTTTAACATATCTTATTTCGGTAAGGCAGTAATAATTAATACTCTTGAATGTTTTGATTTGATTTAATTATGAATTGTTGTAGTTCAAGGCGGAGGAATATTAGCAAATCCAAAAGCAGCACTTAAATTGTATTCATCGCAATGGAATGGGAACCTAACGTATCAAAATTCCTTCAGGATACCACGTAATAACCAAATTAAAATGATCATTCATGGTTATAATGGGAAGACAACACAAAAAGGCTACAGAGGAGTTATTGATAACTACCTGACATTGGGTCATAGTGTAATCACAGTTGATTATCCGCAATCAAAATCCTATGTGGACACTTTTAGAAGTTTGCCAGATTTAGGTATGTAAAGACTTAATTTACTACTTTATTGCTATGGTTTTGTCAGGAAGATACCTTATTAAAATTTCAAACTAATAGGTATAGTAAAAAGAAATCCATTATTTTTGCAATTAATGATTTTGTTATCTGGTGTTGAATAAAACCGATCGGGTTAAACATGATGGTTTTCTAAAGATTAGATTTCGTACTAAAAGCAATCTTATGACAATTCCGTAGTTTGTTTACTCAGTTTGCCTGATGCACATTCCCAACGAGAATAGTAAATTTTATCACAAGTGTGAGAATACGTTATAATATGGCATTTTGCAAACGTCATATACCAAATTTTATCTGATTGGAGAAGCATTTGTACAATGTTCCAAGAAGCAACAAAAACCAAAATTACATACTTCCACAATTTTTGATATGGCAGTTCAAATGTCATAATTAAATAGTCTGAATTTCATTTGAGTTGGCAATCTTGATACAATAGCACATTATTTTGTGAGATCTCATTCATTTCTCCCACTTGTAGAAAAATAGTAGATTATATTATAAGTGTGAGAAATGAAAAAATATAAATGAGTGATACACAAATTTCACGAGTTTATTATAGCATTTCGCACACGTGTAATATACGACATTTTATCTTACTAGAGAAAAGTTGATACAATGTTCCAAGAAGCCTCAAAATCCAAAATCACTTCTACTATTTTTGATGTGACATTTCAATTGTCACAATTAAATCGTTAGAATTTCGTTTGAGTTGGCACATTATGATTATGTTTGCCAAACCTTAAAATCTTGATACCTTAGTAACAATAGCACTTTAATTTGTGAGATGTTGTTCATTTCTCCCACTTGTAAAAAAAAAGGTATACATTTTTTCAACTTGTAGAAAAATGTACGTCACTGATTTGACAAGTGAAAAATATTTAGTTTTTGCCATAAAAATACGCAATCGGTGGTAATTCACTACAAAATCAATAAAAATTTTGAAGCATTTGGTGACTGGTAATGCAAAATGTATCAATTGTGACAAAATCAAGATAAAACCGTTGTAGTCGAGTAAACGTGAGCAGTCAAAAATTGTGGCCAAGCAAGGAGATGATGAGAGATGGTGATATTAGCAGGGAATCACAGAATTCCTGACAATGGCAAACAATTGTGCTGGTAGAAAATTCGTTTCGAAAGAAGCTGTCTCTATCTTTTGACAATAAAAACTAGATTTTTTTAGAGAAGCGTTCTGATATTATATTTAATAACAATATAATCAATCAAAACAGTGCATCTTTGATATAAATCGAACAATTTTACCCAAGTTAATTAAAACCTTGAATGTAATACAAGAAAAATGGATTACTTTTTACTACTTTTAAAATTATTTATAATCCTTATGAAATTCATGAGCCCCATAAAGGTTTTGTAATTTACGCGACATGTCAAATAAAATTAGCGTATACTTTTTTTAGTGTTATAAATGCGAATGCATTTAATTTGCAGCTAACTACTTGGCGCACTTTATTAAGTGGATCAATGTAGTCAACGTGATCCCAGTGGAGAATATCCACATAATCGGCTTCTCACTAGGCGGCCAAATTGCCGGCATGACCGGGGAGCTGGTGGATAATTTATTGCTGAAAAAAATTGCGCGCATAACAGCTTTGAATCCGACGCGTATTGGATTTGAGAGCGTGCTTGTTCCGGCTGCGAACAAATTAGATCCAAGTGACGCTGTCTTCGTCGACGTCGTGCATACTGATTTCCGGGTGAGTATTGTCGACACGGCGGGACACGTCGATTTCTATCCGAATGGCGGAAGTGCGCCTCAGCCGGGCTGTACTCTTCAGAAGCCGAAAATGATATTGCCCGAAATACCAGAGGATGATGGATGGGAGATACCTATTACGATTGACGGCAAGTATTTATCATTTACATCAATATGGGATTTAACTTTGCGTTTCTGTATCATTAGGGTGCAGCTTACGCACATCTGTGTCAAATGATTCTGGTACAGTTGACGAAAGCCAGACGAAATATCTTAATTCGTCATTTTATTGATGAAGGCGAGAATTAATTGAAGCAATTCTGAACAAAAATGTTTTTCACTCTTGTAAATAATCGGCCTATATTTTTGAAAATTTTTGAAACGCTGGTACCGGATTACAAGTAAATTAGTATCTGCCCTTAATTTCAATTAGAATAATAGAATCTTTGTTCAATTTTTGAATATTAAAATATCTCAGCTAGAAAGAAAAACATTTATAAGAAGGAAAATCACGAAAAAATTTCATGAGAATAAAAGTTATAGAGAATTAAATATTTTACAAAAAAGCCTTTTACTAAAGCTATATCTGAAAATTTTTAAACAAAAATTCTCTCAATGATACCGGAAAGATATAAGGAAAACCAAAAAGGGGTCAAAAATTTATCGAAAAATCTCGGCTACAGTTTTTGATTTTTATAAAAAGCATTTTGTTAAAACTATTTCTGGAAATATTGAAAACAAAAGCAAAGAAATTAAGAACATCCCAAAATTTCAATTTGGGCTAAAGTTATTGCAAGTTACATATTTTTCAAATAACTACCAGGAGGATAATATTTTAACAAGTATTCCAACAAAAAATAAGTTCAGCCATAAATTTTAATTTGAACAAAAATTAAAGAGATTTAATATTTCAAAAAATATCAGTGTTAATTTTATGCAAAAATTTAAAAAAAAAATTATCAGATATGCTAGAAAGGTAATATTTTGATTGATAAATCTGCTTTGATATACTATTTTATTAAGGTATAATGCGAAAACATAAGATCAACCCGAATTTTCAATTATAAGTCATAGCCATATTAAGATAAAAAAAAAACGAGTAGCGTCTACTTTATTTTTGAAAAAAAAATTGTCTCATATATACTTGAAAGGGTATTTATATATTTAGAATTTATATAATTAACGTTAAAAGAATTTTGCAACAAAATGTCATACATTACTGTATGAAGGAAAACATAAGTTTGCAAATGTTCTACCTTAAAGAATTTTGACGTCACTTACATTACGTTACATTCTGTATAAACCCACCATTACTCACAATTTTTCAGAACAAATCGCGATTTATTTTTTATTTATTTTTTTTTTCAATAATATCAAAAAATTGACTCATATAAATGTCTAGATATGCTGAAAACCTTGTAGGATAAAAGGAAAGAGATCAATCCTGATTTGCAAAGTTTCAATCAGAACAAATAGCGACTTAAAAATTCATCAAAGAGAGGAACAGCCCGATTTATTTTTGAAATAAAATATATATATATTTTCAAACTCGAATTGGCGTCCCAAATTTATTGTGTCATGAAATGGTGACTTCAAATTCTTCCGCTGATTTTGACTTTAGTTTTAATGAATTGAAAAAAATCGTTCGTTTCCTGTGTTTCCACGTCTTTCCACACAACCGAAAAAAAAACATTGTATGAAACTTAAAGTTAGAAGATAGTCACCATAATATAACCTATCAATTATTTGGTTTTAAACACTTAGGAAAATAATGAGCAAATGTATATAACATTGAGTAATTTCAATCGAATATCAATTGAATAACAACCGGCAGGCTACTAGTCAACTAATAGTCGTTAATGTTTATATTAGATGGTATAATTACATACTAAATTTGCAGGTTTATGCAGTCATGCATTATCGCGCAAATTATTTACTGATTCAATCCTCAGCGATACGATTAAAGCAACAAAATGTGAATCCCAGACCAATTACGAGGAAGGATTGTGTGATGGCAATGAAGAGATCACATTTGGAGAGAATACAAATCAACTGGCGACCGGAAAATTCTATTTTCAAACTGCACCGTAGTTTGAGTGAAACACCGCAAGCATTGAACTACTATGAAATCAAATGTAGTTTAATTCAAATTGCTATTTTAATTGTCATTGTTTTGCTTTATCGCACCAACAACCACATTTATATTTAAATGGGCAATAAATAGAATATCTAGAATAATTTGCCTTATTTTTATTATTGTGCCTGCATCACATAGATAGTTTGTTTTAATATTACCACACTGTTAATTTATTTGAAATTATATTTAAATTCGTTATTTTTTACAAATAAAATTCAGTGCAACAAAGAGTATTTTATTAAGCTAGCATAATTTTAGTGTATGCATGCAGCGAAAACGTCGAAAAAGATCTACAAGAAAAATGCTATAATGTTCTATAAAAGCAATTTGCATAAACGCTTTCGAACATAAAACTACCATTTAGATAAGAGCCGAATGGGCGTTAGGACAATTTGATGGCACATAAATACCGCGAAGCTTCAGCTCGCTGGCAACGTAAGAGCTGCAACCGAGGGCCAAGCCAACTTGTAGACAAAAAGCAACAAAACAAGAGCAGCGACAGAAGCAAAGACGAAAGAAAACGTCTTTGATAACAAAAAAGTCGAATTTTCGTTGGGAGGTGCTTTGATTTGATGTTGAATTATTGCACAACTTCAACAATGAAGATTTTGTCTTGTACTTTTCCCGTTTTCACCTACCTCTTCTGGCTTCTCATTGGTAATAGTTCCGTAACTTGCCAGCAGAGTAAACCACCACCTGCAGAATTCTATCTGGACACGCGCATCGGCTCAAGACAATTTGACCCATCAACAAGTGGTACTCGATTTGATGGCAACAACCAACTGGACGAGGGTGGACTTTTCAATGCAAATCTGCCCATCAAGTTCATCATACACGGATGGACCGAGAATGCCAACAAGTCATACTATTTGGAGATGTCCGAACTTTATCGTAAGAGTGAAGATTGCAATGTGTTCCGTGTGGATTATTCCGCCATTTCCGGGCAGAATTACTTGTATGCTGCCACGTCATATGGTACAGTTGGTAAGTGGATCAATCAGCCACGAAAATTTTAATCCACTGATGATTGCATGTTGTATAGGAAATTATGTCGGTGAGTTCATCGTTCAGTTGAAGACGAAGTTCAATATTTCTTTGAAAGCCGTGCACGTAATTGGGCATTCGCTGGGTGGGCAAGTTTCCGGAAGTGCTGCGCGGCGCGTATTTGAATTAACCGGAGAGCGGATTCAGCGGATAAGTGCGTTGGATCCGGCGGCGCCCCTTTTCGAAAACAATCCGGATGCTTTCAAGCTGACCCGGAAGGATGCCGACATTGTTGACATTGTGCATACGGACGCGGGCGTTCTGGGCTACAAGAGCGAATTAGGCAGCGTTGACTTCTTCCCGAATGGCGGCAAACGTGTGCAACCGGGATGTTCGGAAAACGATGAGGATAGCACTGGAGGTCTTGGAGCGTATATGAGCAATTGTAAGTTATCAAATAATAGAAAAACTAAACGACAAAGTCAAATCAATCGACTATACGAGGGGTGGCCAAATTTTTAACATCCAGCAAAAAGATTGATCAGATTGGCCATGTATGAAGATGAGTGCCTATGCTCAAAAAGGGCAATTTACTAGGTGGACTAATTTCGTTGTTTTCATAGGGGATCTGCAAAACGGTAAGAGCTATAAACAAATTAGTCATCTTCTTTAATTGGGACAAATTCAATGTCGTTTTCAAAAATTATCTACCGTTTTTTGTTATTGCGTTATACACAAATTTCAATTTTTGGCATATTCGTTTTTTATTTCGTTAGTGACTCAATAGTAGATTATATTATAAGTGTGAAAATTCGAAATTATAAAGTTGTGATACACGAATTTCACTAGTTTGCTATGGCATTTCGCACACGTGTAATATACGATATTTTATCTTACTGGAGAAAAATTCAAACAATAACAAAATCCAAAATTGTTTCCACAATTTTTCAAATCACATTTCAAATATCACAATTAAATCGTTAAAATTTCGTTTGAACTGGAACTTTATGACCATGTTTTCCAAACCTTAATTGCTTGAAATCTTAGAAATCTTAGTTTTTTATGAGATAATTCTCTTGGCGCATAAATAATTATTTTCATATCTCTTACCGTTTAGCAAATTCTTTATTAAATAAAGATCGATGTCACACTCGATGAAAAAAAGGGGTATAATTTTTTGCAACTTGTTCTTAAAAAAAGGATGGAGAAAAAAAAGTTACTTGTTAAGTTTTTTCCAATGTTAATGGCGGTTGCTACAGTTTCCATTTTGGCCAGCCCTTGATGATACCATGCTAAATAGTGATTAATGTGTTGTATTTCTAGTTTACTGCAGTCATCACAAATCGATTGTCTACTTCAGCGCATCGATTCTGAAAGACGTGTGGTCGAGGCGTTGCAATTCGTGGCGAGAATTTCGTAATGGCGTTTGCGACCAAAACGAACGTGTCCTCTTCGGGGAACGAATGCCATTGAACGCCACTGGGAATTATTACCTCGAGATTGACATCGACAACGAATACATTCGAGATATTTTACTCTCATCAGCGACCACCTACTGACATGTTGCTTCACAATCCATCAACGTTTGGAATAGTAATACAGAAAGTATAGAATGCAATTCGGAATAGGAAATTGTAATTAAACGAGCAGCAAATGTATTTCGGATTTGTTATGTGTAATTCAGTTTGCAACAATTGTAATTCAAATTTGGTAAATATAATTGAGAAAACATAAGTTTAATGTTAGAAACTATAAAATGTATTTCAGATTAGACATTCGTAATTGATAATGATCAAATGAGATTTGGAAGATTTCAAATGGAAATTAGATTAGTCCCACTCTTTGTCAAATAATAATTCAGTTTTTTATAGGTAAATAATATGTAGATAACATCAGAATTTTGACAATATTAATGCAACTGTAATTATCATAGGTTATAAATACTACTAAATCAACTTCAAAGTTGAATTCAATGTAATGCTTTCTTAATTTCAAATGGCAATTTCTGAATTATATTTTATGAATCAGAATTATATTCAGAGCATTTTGAATTAAAAGTTACGTTCGGATTAAAAGTCACAGATTAGAATTTTCAATTTTATTTAACAAATCAAAATTGAAAACTATCTGATTCTGAGTTACAACTGGAAGAGGTGTAGTTGTTCCAGTTGTCTGCCATTTTGTGTTGTTGTGTTAAAATTCAAATTTATTGCCGCAAAATACATACCAATTTTATCATCCAACTGCAGCCTTTAAATTTTGACCATGTTTACGTTGGTGTACATCTTCAAATAACGAGGATGTGGGCACAAAAGGGAAAAATCTGCCTATGAAGGCAAGTTGCCTCTAGCGCACATTTTACGCTCCTAGTTTCGTTGAAACGGAAATCGGATCGGTCCAGCATTGAGACCGGTCTGTTTGCGTGTTTGCTCGGATGGTCGGTTGGTTGAATTCTGAATTGCTGTTGAGCTCAATATCCCGAATTCGTTGGATTGGATGCGGCTGCCTTCATGGACGTGAAAACCAGCCGTATGATCTGACGTTGTTGTCAGTATATTTCCGAAATGCGTTTCCTTCTTAGCACAGCTTCGCCTACAAGATATTTATCGTCGAAGAAACACTTCAAGGGTTTTTGAACAAACAATAATTTGACGTTGCGGCCAGTATAAATTTTATCTTATTTATGCAGAAATATATTGTGTATTAGTATACATTTTCCAAAAGTCATTCAGAAAGTAGTAAAATGCAATTCACATTAGTAAATTGTCATCAAGCGAGCTGCAAATGTAATTCAGATTTGTTATTGTCTATAATTCAGTTTGTGTCAACTGTAATTCAAATATGATAAATATAATTTAGAAATCATAATGGTGTCAAATAGTCAATAGTCAAAACATTGTGTAAGAAAATAAATATACATTTTCTTACTCAATGGTGAAAGCTAATTGAAAATATATTATCTGAAATTCCGATGAGTTCAAATCCTAATCAGATTAATGTCACTCATTATTAAAAATAATTCAGTTTTTTGTAGGCATTATATGTAGTTAACATTAGAATATTGACATTATTAATGTAACAGTAATTACTCTGAGTTAATAAATCTAACTTACATGTAATGCTCACTGAACTACAAATACCGATTTTTGAATTTACTTTGATAAATTGGAATTATATTTATTATCGCATTCTCAATTAAAAATGATTTTTTCTGGATTACAATACACAGGTTTCATACTTTTTTAATTGAATTTTACAAATCTAATATCTTCTTTTCTGAAAGACAACTGGGAAAATGTAGAGGTTAAAATTGAAAATTACCCATAAGTAATTTAAATGACACACAAATGAATACTTTTATTATGCTAAAGAATAAAATTGATGAATCTGAATAAAATTGATGAATGTTGATTTCCATAGAATCCAGCATTTAAGATTTGCCACACATGATCATATCGTATCATTTCGGGCCAAAAATCTGATGCCTGAAGACATTCAATAAGTCATGTAAATTGCGGTAACAATTTATGATTTTATAGGTTCTGAAATCAATATTTCTTCCGTAAATACTTTGTAAATACAATATAATTCATTAAATTTGCTGAAGTTTTCCCATTCACTAACAATAAATAAGTATGGCCATAAATGAGAATGTTAAACCTAAATGACCCATAAATAACAGAAGACATTTAACATATCATAGCATTTCGGGATTTGTTCATACTTAGATCAATTCTTCTTCAACAAAATCTTGAATTTCTACGACATATATAGTAATCTATAATTATTTTCTGTAGTTATTTAGGACCCGATATTTGAGAATTTTTCAAATTTTAATAATTATAATTAAATTTTGATATTATTTTGCGATTTACTAACTATAAGTAAGTATTGATGTTTGCCAATAAATATGGAAGGTGGAAGGAAACTCATTGCAATTCGACTGAGGTGCTTCGTTTTTCGTTGTATTGCTGCAGGAGTTGGAAATAACTCAAGTGGGGAAACCTGAACCAAGCCAAAACGTTTTTATTACGCCCATATGGATGCAGGATGAATAGTCGTGTTAAGGGTGCGAAGAGTGGGAATTTATTAGTTTCACTTGCCCAAATACGTGATAAGTTTTATAATCATCGACTGCTATATGATGGTATTTTCCGTTTCCACTGTAAAGAAAAACGAGAACAAGAAAAAATAAATAAACAAACCCCGAGGTTATACAGCTGTAACATTTAATATAATTTGAACAAAATCGAAAAAAGTAACAAACAACATTTAATTAAAACTAACTGTTTGTACACTATACATATAAGTTGCACATTTTTATAAATAAATGTTTATGCTTGAGGCTGTTTTGTTTAGTTCTTTTTTACGGTATTGTTCCTGTTATGTTGAACGTGTAAGCAATTAATTACTGTTATTTCGTTGTAAAGTTTGTCAAAGAGAATTGTAACATAAACATCCATAATAGTAAAGAATGTTTTTGGAAAATACATCATTTCATTTGTAAACGTAACTGACGACTGATTTTACTACCTACTTTTTAATAAGTATAATTGAACAAATATTTTTTCGGTTGTTTACAATTATAGTTACCAAAATGTTGAGTCTAAAACATTGATATTAAATATAAAATAAAAATCTTTCGAAATTTAACTAATTCCAAATTATAGTTAAAGCATCTAGAAATGCCCTAAAGCTTACATTACCGAGACAAACTTTGGTTGTTTTAATTGTCCTTTAGAATAAAAATTTCACTAATTTTTGACGCTCTTCCGAATTCCGAAATCAGAATTGAAAAATTCCTATTCGGAAATTTTCAAACTTTTGATTCTGAACACCATTTTTACCTTGTTCTTACGGTGGTATAAAAAATAAAGGTCAATATATAATTAATACTTGATGATGATCGAATATCTTGTTATTTCATTATATGTTCGTTTAAAGTTGCATTTCTCTTATGCAATTTGAATGAAATAAAATTTTTGATGAATATTTTGAAATCTTAGTAAATATATTTTTCTTTTGCAGAAAGCATTTGAATATAAATGGTAATGTATTTGTATACAATTGTGATTGTATATCAATTTTATAAAGAAACGTTGAAGTTTTATTGATGTCCCAAGCCAAAAATTGATTTTATCAAATTTACACACATTTTATCAATATCGACAAGGAATAGATGCATCTCATGCCATTGTGTATGTAATTCGATCGTCATTCGTTCTGACATGATAACTTTGAAATATCAGGATATTTATGATTCCTGCAGGAGTGTAATTTAAAATATGGCGAAACATTCTTAAAAAAAGTAGTAGTAGTAGTAACATCATTCGCCTGTCACATGTTATTTATTAAGTTTTTTAATTAAATTCACGTTGGGAATCTAACCATAACAATTATTTATTCTGAACTTAAATAAATATTTTCTATAACCTGGAAAATCTGGTATATGTATACGCAAGGAAAGTTTGGAAATCATATGAATAAAGAAGATATTTCTATTTTCTGAGATTAAACAAAATGGATATATTTAGGTCAATGAGAAAGATTTAAATTTGGAACCCCTAATGGAATTCCAAAGATCCACACTAATAAACTGTTCATTAGTTCATAGGTAGGTTTGTCGTTAATGCATTCATATATCTCCATGGGTGTTAAAAAGTTTGTTTGCTTCCGAATGCGTACTCAAATAATAATATAAGCAGTAATTCAGAAACAGATATATACGAAGCATTCAATTTCCGGCGCATTCTGTGCGCCATGCGTTCGCCAACATGTAACAAATGTGCTGCACGACGTTTACGATTTTAATAATGTACAACTACGCAAATATATATACATTAAATGCAGCCCGACGAAGGCATCGTTTGCGAATGCAGTGCCCATATACACTCGTGCTGGAAAGCTTTGCGATGTTGTTCAACGCAACTATTCGAATCGTTATTTTACATCACTGTGTTTTACTGCTATTATTATTATCTCTGTCTGCTTGTTAACATGAAGCGGAACAACGCAAAAGTTGTCTAGGGCGCAGATAGCACTCAGGCATTGCAAAATCGTAAAAATTAGATTGTGCAAAAACTACTGTTCTGACATAGTCGCGAATGTAAAAAATGCGGTAACGTTTTATGTCGGAAATTTACGCTTAATAGAAGGAAATACCTTAGTGCTCTGTTATAATTTTTACGACCACATCTTTACATTTAGTGATGCAATTCTAGAAAAAAATAAAATAAGTGAATTCGTCCAGAAAGTTACTATTATCATAAAAGAAGTTTTCCTGAAAATTCAGTTTATGTCTGCAAAGATGAAGATGTACGCATTTCTTGAAATGTTGATTAAATGTTAGCTTACCATTCTTGAACATTAATAATCGTGTTTTGGTAAAAAAAAACTTCAGAACAAAAGAAAAACAATGTTTCAAAATCAGATAAATATATATTATATCATTTAACACACTAGAAAAGAATTGATACAACGGCAGAAGAAGTATCAAATGCAACAAGTAAATCGTCAGAATTTTGTTTGAGCTGGGACATTATGATTATGTTTGACAAATCTTTAATATTTGGAGCATTAATGACTAGAGTACTTTGTTTTGTGAGATGTCAATCATTTCTCTCACTACGTCACTAAATTGACAACAGAAATATATTCAATTTTAGTCACTAAAAATACGGAGAGTAAATGCATAATGATAAGCTCTAGAACGATTTATAAACTCTTTGAAAACGAATCTTCCTAACTAACATGGAGTGGATATAGAAATTTCTTAAATTATTAATTGAAATATGCAAACTACTAAGCGTATGGTTTGAACTTACAGCCACAAACTGAAGGAATGTCAGCTTATTCAATGTATCCTCAGCTTTGTTTCACCCACTGCACTGGATTATACAATACGTAAGAGATTTTGCAAATAATCTGAATATTTGCATGGCATCAGCTCGACCACGCGGAGCCGAATACAATGTAAGGAATCTGAAACATTCATGTTGGTTGCTTGGACTCGGTCCAAGCCCTAAAGTTGAAATTAATTATTCTTTTGCATGATGACAGCTGACGTTGCATCCTATGCGTAATTATTTTTCATCTAACACTTGGTACGGAAGGAAATTAACCAAGGGAGAGATATGTTCCTATTTATTTAGGACCTTGACAAATATTGCAACAAGTATGATATATAAACAAATTTCAAAATACTGGCGTTTCGCGTTCATTTTATGTTTTGCCTCGCAGCATACATATCATTTCATGGATAATTTAATTCAAATGTGAATATTCCCATATTTTTGTCACTCAAATTTGTCATTAAAATGTTATTTATATTTTATGGTATTGATGAAACTTATCACTAGTTGCGAACGGTTTAAATTTTCGAGCCACTTTTGAGTGTATATCCATGATATTATCTAAATTGAATTTGAGATATGATTTTGTCGAAATATAGATTTGCTGTTTTGGCGGTTTTGTTATGTGTCGAAAATTTAATTTGACAAAAAAACTATTGATAAAGTCGTATCTGCTGTTTCACGTTTTTGAAAGATCGTTAATTACATAGGTCCCAGGAAAACTAAGAATTATTCGCGAAAATCAAACACTTATATATCCAATTAAATCAAATGCTTAAGTTGAGTTAAGAAATTATAAATCAATCCAGATTTTAAAATCATATCCCCATTATCTGTATCTGTATGATTTCAAATTCTTATTGTCCTTGTTATCGCAATAAAAATAGTTTCTGGAAAAGTTTAAACTCCACCAAAACTAAGGTATTTGCATTTTTATTTTTAGAAATACCTGTTAAAAACATCCTTTATGATAAAAGTTGTCACTTAATATTCCTGACGTATATCATAATTATTTGTAAAATAAGATCCTTCGTGTAATTAATTTCCATATATTATTTTCAGCTATGATGTAAAACAATCCGATTTATACGTTCTATTCGTTAGTTCCACACCTGAATACTTTGTGTCGTAGGTCCTCTTCCATGAACTTTCGGGTCTAAACTATGCAGTGCTTCCCAGGATCATCTTATGTGTTTGTTTCAAAGTGATATTGAATTACGAACTTTGCCAAACGTGCGAATGCGATTTGTATTAAGGAAAGTGTAAAGTTTGCAAAGTTTGTGAGTATAAGTACCATTGGGTAAATAGTTTATATTCCCATCTGGTTGGAATTTACGTTCACGCGAAGAGTATCATAATTGTAGAGTTCAGGAAATCTGCCATTGAGCCATTTGGATATTGCTCATCATGGAGCCATGCAGGGTGATATACATGGATATGATATTTCAGTAGGTATATTATTTTGAAATAAAATAAAATCTGGGATAACGGCATGCAATTCATACATACAATAGTCGTCTCCAGTTAATAAAGTACAACTCTCATAAAACAATAAAAATGGTACACCTTATCAGTTTTGTACCCATCTTTATCCCTCTTAACAGACAAAAGACGTGTGCTTGCAATGTGGGGGGCACCAAAAACTGCTTTCATGTATTGCAAAAATATGTTTGGGTAATACAACTACAAAGGCGGGGGCCAGAAAATTTTAGGCTGTCGTTGTCGCTCGTAGAGATAGTTGTCTGATGAAAGACAGACTTACAATTATGCAAACAGAAACCTGAGAGTTAGAACAAGACAAACTCAACTGCTGAATACATTTATGGCAATGCAGATAAGGTATGGACCCATCCATGGTGAAGAATTGCAGACCAGCCATAGCCTTATCTGTGTATTCGACACTATTTATGATATTTGAAAATGTTCTGACGATTAGCCCATTGGGAGGTTTGAGTGCTTTTACACAATTATTAGGGCCATATAACCGTAAGAAACTGGGAATTGTATACATGCAGCTTAAGGGTGCAGATATATGCCAACCATGGCAAATGAGCTCAAATTCCGAATAGAAAATTAATAATGTGTTACATGCGGCAAGGATCCTGATAGTCGTATGTGCCTCTCTCGTACGCCATTCATTGAGTAATTATGTTTGAGTTGCTGTTGCAGAAAGTTGCACATTTACAATAAGTGTTCCGCATGCGATGCAAAACTGTGCCAACTAGCACAGGATGGCAGGAGAATAATGCGGTTGCACCCGGCTGAATGCGGCGCGCGGCTTGCTTCCTCGTGATCAGCGCGCTGAAAGAGCAATCAGAACGGGGCGCCAATTCAAAAGGACTTAGAAATGAAACGGCAGGGTTGCTGGCAGCCCAAGAAAGGACCCGCAATCGCAGCGCAGTGGTGTTTTGAGACGGTGGCCGCTTTCACGACATTATACATGGGACTGTGGAGCTCGCATGGCGTAAAACTACCGCTGAAAGGAGCCGGTTTCCTGTTTGCAGCCGTGCTTTCCGCCGATACATGCAGCCAGGCAAACACTCTCGACCGCAGAATGCGGATATTACATGCACAGCGCGCTCTGCATTTGGATGCGCACGCGGGGATGAAGCCTTCCTCTTCCTTTTGGTTTCCGGTTTGCTGGCGATTGGTTTCAACCGCCTCTCGATATCGTGAGTTGTTGTTTTTCATTACACATGTTTCGTGATAACTGTTTGAAATATGTACAGAATAACGCAACAAAGGTGGCCGCACCGGAACTTGAATAATTAAGCTGCCTTTGCGACATATAGATGATAAATCTAGAAAGTAAAAGCAAATTGAGAGATTCAATTTAATGATGCCCTTTGCCTATGTAGACCTTTGTCAGACTAGACTTCTTATAAACTTCCTCTATTTTCATTACAATATTTATGATGCGCCTGCATCATTTCCAACATCTTTTATTTATATTCTTTTAAGGACTTAAGCTCCTTCAGACCACTGGATTGTCTGTCAACCCGGAAAATTTGACTGTCAAAATATTCAGTATCGTGGTGCAATTTTAATATACAGGGCACACGCCTAATTGTTGGCTGCAGCCGCCTTCCCAACTCTTTGATTTCCTGCGGAACATACGAACAATATCTTCCTGCATCAGCAGTTTATTTCCCAAAAGTTTTATCATTTTTTATTAGAAACAAGTCTAAAAGCTTCCATATTTTCCTTCAATAGTATAGTCTGTGTTTATATCTCATTTTCCTTTTCATATGCTTGAGAATAAAATTATGAAAGAAAAAGATCATGAAACCATGGAAAAATAATATGTATCTGCATATTTCATTAAATTTTGTTTATATTTTCCGTAAAATATGTTGCACTATTTGTTTTGCTATATCAACTATACATATAATTTGGAATGCTTTTATATGTTCGATATGTTCTCATTATTTTTCTTAACTAGTCTTTGATAATATTACTGCACACAACTTTACCATCTAGTGACATTTTCTAGGACCATCAAAAATTATTTTCAAATTTTCAATATGTCGCATACATAATCGAATAACTCTAATGTACTTACGTTTATCAATGAAACGAAAAGTGCCAGAAAATCCGGTAGAATTTGTGGAACGGGCGCCGGAATGAAATTCCAACACGAGTCCGGGACCGGAAGAGTAGAGTACGTTGGGAATGTCGGATAAGCCGCCACACAAAAGTGCCGCCCACGGCGTGTATTCATTCACTTCCCCGCTTTCCAAGTGCAGAAATAGCTTCACGTAGTCAGAACGCACGCAACTGTAATAAAACAAACGAGCAATTAATCCCAAATTTATACAACAATAATTAATCCAGAATGTATAAAAACAGATTACGTAATTGTATGCAAATCAGCATATAACGACAGGAAATGCAGACTCGTTTATTGAGTTTAACACTGGAAATGAGAATGAATAAATCTGTCATATTTTACTGCATGATATAGTGTTCTCATGAAAAATGTTTAATTAGTATGGAGGCAAAATTGTTTAATACCATTCAATAACTAATTTGTCAATTATACAAGGATCGTGCTTATTTCGAAAATTAAAAATAGTGTTCAAACACACAAATCAGAAAGTACCATTTCCGAAAAGAAAAAAATGAAATTCAAAATTTTAAATGAAATTGTATATCAAATCAATTTCAAACTTGTGAATTCTATTTGTAATATTAATTCAGAAATTGGCATTTGAAATTCGGAAAATATTATATATAATTCAGAATATGCTAATTTAAATAGTATTTGTAAACTGAACTATAATGTCTACTTTATTAATAATGCATGCATTTTGATGCTACCTAAATAAATTTATCAATCAAAAAAACTTGAACTTTTCTGAATTTTATTTGATGTATTCTCAATTTTATATTACTTATTACGTGATAATCTGATATGCTTATACTTTCTCAATTATATTTAACAAATCATAATTACAATAAGTAATAATTACAATAGTAAAATTTAATCAAAATAGCATCTGAATTACTATTGGCCGCAGATTCGGATGGAGTATTATTAAATATACATATGTATAGAGAAACTTTCATTTTTTGATCACTTCAGGAACTTGGAAGTCGTCGTTACTTTTTTGTGATCTCCCAATGAAAAATTTAAATTTACACACTAAAGTTCGTTTTGGCAATGCAAACTTGCTTGCAAGTTGGTACTCCATATCTGAATAATTTGTAAAAATAATATTTATAATTCATATCAATAAACTATTGAAATGTTACCTGTTTGATCTATATATATAATCTATATCGTTGGTCTAATGAAACTTGTAATATGCTACTTTTCAATTAAAACATTTCATGTAGTAATTTTCATTAATGCAAAGAGTACCGGAAAAAAATATTTAACAGCACAAGTATAGGAACATAAGAGCATTTCAATGTTCGGTATCGTTCATTCCGGACATTGTGCATTGAACATTGTTAAGGCTTGAATAGCGAGTAATCTACAACGACAGGAATGTCGCATACCGATAGCATTTTGCGAAAGCCGAATATGAGAGAAAGCCGAGACAATATAAATGAAAGTCAAACCAAAAGCGATTCGCACTTTGCTGTGTCCCAGCAAAGAAAACCACTTTTTGGGTTTTCTTTCAACGAGATTTATGATCCTTTTCAGAATGGAACATTTTGCATTGTCGTGCGTGCTGGACTGGCTCGGGCTGCGATTAATAAAATCATATTTCTTATGCTGTTCTTTATAAATGGGAAAATAATACCGAAAATTATAAAAAGCAACCGTTAACTAAGTCACGTCGTTGTCGGTCGCTGTTGTAGTGGCATAGACATTACATGACAACCACTTGCATTTACTGCACTGTGTCTTCAAGACACGCAGGACGAAGGTTACAATTTGAATTTATAACACGTAAAATGCTCATTTAACAAGTGCCAACGCTGTCAGTTTTCTAGTATATGTACTCCACAAGCACTCAACTCTAGTTAGCACCGAGTGTTCTAGGAAGATATGAAAAGCCATAAAATATCTCCAGTCAACGTATAGAAGTTATATTTGGGTTGAATTTAGTAACCTCGTAAATACGGGATATCCCTTTCTGGATTATTGTAATGTTTTAGCTGCTAGAATTATACAAAGTTGACTTTTTCTCTAAGACTAGGTGCAATAAATTATGAATAGGTATGACATGCTTGAGTTCATTCCCAACGAATTTCCAGACACCCAGAGCTCCAAGTTGATGCAGCAGGATACAAGTGCGTCACATACATAGTTGGGGCATGCTGATGGTTTTCCGCAGTCCGTTCTGCATTGCATTTTCCCTGCGAGATACGTGGGAGAAGGTGAACGTGTGCAAGTGCAAGAAATGTAAGTTGCAAGGCTGGAAAATAAAAGCATTTGTATGGAGTAGGCATGCATGCTATGCGTGTGCTTCCAGTTGCACGGAAATTTTCCAAGTTTAGAAATTTTCTTTTTTAAAATCTTTTCCATCATATAAGTATACATTCATGCCACACATATGTGTTTGAAGTCCCTCGTTTCTGGATAATACTCGAATACTACTACAAGAAAATTCTTCATTTATAATAGCAGCAATTTTTGCTTCAAGGAAATAAGTGATGTTTTGTTCCGAATCTAAAAGTAAAGCTTAAAAAATAGGGATGCATTCAACTGACAAAGTTGTATACAAACTATACAATTATTACTTATTTTTTTTATTCATTTCCTTAAATATGTTTTATTTTTTTTCCCTTTTTACAGTCATTGTTCATTACAAATAAACTCCTGAGTTTTCTTTATTTTCCATATTTTTACTTGTACAAATATGTTAAATACTACCTATTTATTTTTATGGTTCTTTTTGTGTCTTTTTATTTTTCTTCCTCTATCATCCAAAAATAGCGTTTCAACCAATTCGTTTTATTATAGCAAATATTTTTCGTTTATATTCTCCAAGCAGATAACAATGTTTTGTGTTTCAGGTGAATTATTTGTCTCATAGTAGTTGATTATAAATTAATTATCAAATATGGAATTTAAGATATGATATTTCATTGATATCATGTACATATGTGTAATCATGTATATCAATTGTGTATCAATTTATTTATCTCGAAATTTTTAGCAAATATTTATTTTATCATATATTACTCTTCTTACTTTATATTTTAATTTTACTGTTGAATAAAATAATTGAATATGTAATGGTAATCCGGAAAATTGTAATTTTCAGTTCTAACAAACAAACTAACCTATTAGTATATTCAACGAATATTCAGATATTTCATTGATTAAATAGACTCATTTTATCCCGAAAACGTTTTTGTATTTTTAATCCCTTTACAAATGTCCATAATTAATTAATTATTATATTGGATTTTAATTAATATCCATAATAATGGCCATATCAATAGGGTCTATGCTGATATGCAGTATTAGTTGTCTAACAAGGGAATGTAATTGTAGGATATAATTAAATATTGGTACAAAATCGACCATGCAATGGAACTTAATCTACATAACATATTAATCCTCCGGTAAATAATAAATTTGCCTAGTAATAAATTATACTTTATGGTAATAATTTGGCAGCAGTTCCCATTAGAGGCAACGTATAATTTTATGTAATTATATATATTTACAAAAATACTACTGATATTTTCAATGCTATTGGATCTATTTACGACCTCAAGCCATTTTTTAAAACATTATTTTCGTCCTACAAAGCTGATAGACCCCAATAGTCGCAACTTTTAAAGCTTTTGAACTTTAATAAATTAACTCCGCCTCGTTACTTATAGTGATTCCGCGTTTCATTAGTCAATCTTTTCAGTGTGACACAAACACAAGTTTAAATTAGCTGGAGTTTCCATTCTGAATAGTTGTAAGAATTCAATATTCTCTCAAGACGCAAAACTTAAACATTTCTTTGCATTTTGACAGTCAGTACGAGCAAATGCGATCAATTCCACCCTTTATTACCTCTTGAGCTTGTTGCCAAAAATAGGTCTAAACTTTCTGTTTCTACTGTTCCAGAACTTCTTACAAGGCTCCTGGTCTGAAAGATCCTCTCACCGTCCTTGAGTATCTCCAGATCTCAAATTGGTGGGCAAGTTCAAAGAAGACACCAAGAGAAATTCAGTATCCCTAGGCTGGGAAATTGATTTGTACATTGGCACAAGCTTTTTGGTGTAGATTTTTTTCCGATATATGGTCTTGCAACTTACATCCAAAGCAAGATTCTTCATAGGCAACACCTCTACACTTTCTGTTTTTGAAATTAACGAGGGATTGGCGTACTAAGAATTAAACCAGAAATAAGAAGACACTCATCGTACCACAAATTACTTTGGCGATACTCGCATGTGACAGGACCAAGTCAAGAGCCAATTTGGCATTAGACCAAGTACTGTAAATAGTGCTGTACATATAAATACCACTCAAGTACAATAGGCCCTCTTGCAGCTCACTTCGATTCCTAAAATTCCTGGCAGTGAAGATGAAAACCGAAGGAAATGCACCAGCTCGGAATTGATCAACGTTAAAAAGTTTGGGGTTCTGGGTGATATTAAATATTTTGCTCAAACCATAGCTTTAGCATACGAGGACACGAGGACGGGTTTCGAGAAGTGTTCCATGTTCCATCTCCAGGATTTCGCACAAAAAGAAAAAGATATGATGTTTTAGGATGCAATATAATAATCTCCGAAAATAATTAAAATTATAGTATGTTGCTTCGAGACAATGAAAACAAAAGTAGACGAAGCTGTAACAAACACTCTAAAGCATCAAGAACTTCTTTCTAAACTTTCTGAGATATCGCCAAAACCTCTAACATGTCTATACGACAAATGTTGACAATACCTTTAGAACCTCCATACGTAGTGTTGTTTCTGGTAATAAAACACATTAACAAACCCGATTAGTGGAAACGGGGGATAATACCTCCACATATGGAATGGTAAACAGGACACAGAAGAGCTTCGGATCGCGTTACCAATGTATGTATGGTTTCTGTGGTCCGTAATTGGGAACAGAATCATCCATTACAAATGATACAATCGTACATGCATCTCTCAGAATAACGTGCATTGTTGCCCATCCTACAACAACTACAATAAGAGTACCACAACAAGCCACAATGGCAACTTCTACAATCACCGCCAGGATAACAGGACAAGTACCTTTTATTAAGCACAATCAAGAGGTATACGCATAGACTTTGCCGGTTTTCGTAGCTGCAATAGGTTTTACCTTACTGGAGCATATAATGTTGCATTTCCTATACGTGTATTTAGTGACACAAATTGAATATTTTTCACTTCTCAAACGCCAGTGCCAGAAATGGTTCGCTAAATTTCGTTGCCGTAATTTTGATGTCGAAAATGCACCAAGTTCTGGAAGGCTACTTGAAGCTGATAGATGCGAAAAGTCAAATTTTTAAACATGGAATTATGCTGTGGCCAGTAAGATGGTAAATAGCGTTGGATTAGAACGATCAATACATAATTTAATAAAGTATTATATCTATTATATTAAAACTGTTTTTCATTTCCAAAAAATTACTCTCCGATCAACCCAATATATTGGAAAATGTAACTGATATCAACATTACAATTTAAATACTCTGTACTTAATTGAAGTTCAAATATTTAATATCTTGGCACATAACAGGAATCGTTTTTGAAAATCCAGTGCAAACGTGCGCCAATAAAAAATTATGCCAGTATTAAATTAAATAGTAAAGTGGCGCGAAATTGAGAGTGCGAAAAGGAGGAAGAAAAAGAATGAAGTGCAGAATGGAAATGGAAGGCAACCGGACATCTGCGCTGGGTGAAATGGCCAGCACGTAGATAGAATATTACTCACTGGGCAGTGTAAGTATATATGTAATGCACTTACGGTTCGTTAATAATTCAATTTGATTGCAAGTATCACTTATGGTGCTCGGATGGATCAAATAAATACACGAAATTAGTGATGTAATAAATCGTTGATTGCCCATATCCCAGAAAGGTTATTTATAACATTATTTTCATTATAGTTTTATTTGGATCTACATTTTTTCAGTGGTAATTCAGAGAACATAAATTAATTTATTAATTTCAGAAAAGAAGAAATTTAATTCAAATTTTTGAAGTGAAAACTTCTTTAGGCACGCTATGCAAAACATTATAGGGAGTGAATAGAATTTATCAGTAGCATTCAGGGCCAGATTTGATTATGTCGAATGAATCGATTGAAAGTACAACAAAATAAACGTAACAAACCATTGAACAATTATTTCATTTTTCATAGCTAAGTACCACCCCGCTCATTTTACAACACAATATGTTAAGCTTCTTGATGTTACTAGTTTATATTCCAAATTTGGTGGAAATCGGCAGAGCCGTTTGCGAGTAAATCGCGTTTGAACTAAGAGAAATTAATTCTTCTTATTTATTACATTTATAATTTATGAACAAATTGATTCCCGATATTGCAAATCGCAAAATGTGTCCATGAATATATAATAAACAATCCCTGAAAATTTGAATGCAATCGGATCATTAGTTTCGGAGATATTGATGAAAATGTGAAAAGAGAACTGGTTCGTTTCGAATGATGTATGATTCATAGCTGCAGGTGCATTC
>JARJDZ010001272.1:0-62757 GCA_030264555.1 Aleochara sp. GC000083
ATGGGGAGAGCAGAAATCGCGTTCGAAGAAAAAAATCGAAAAAAAAGTTTGTAGCGAAAAAAACGATAGGAAATTCTTAAAATCGCTCGAGTTTTCAAAAATTATCATATCTCCGAAACTACTGGACCGATTTAGATGATTGAAACGGTATTTACCATATTTTGGCGAAAAAATAACATTGGTCATGGTCCCGAATTCATCCGGGACTCAGAAATACCTGAACCTGAAAAATCGGGTACATAAACTGCAAAATTTTCGCTTTTTTGCTCATTTAACTGCGTATAACTTTTTAACGACTGAACCAATTAAACTAAAGTTAGAACCAAATTGTAGGTCTTGATTAGCACTTTCCAAAAATCTATGGGTTTGTGCCCTTTAACAACAATGGGCATGTTCCCGAATTTAAATCATTATAATATTTTTGTTTTACAGCATTTTCAATTGAGGAAGCCCCATTAAACCTGATAAAACTAGGTAAACTTGAGACATGAACCTGGAAATATAACCGAAAAAGCAACGTAAATTGTAATAAAAGAGAATATAATTTGAATATCCAACTTGGAAGTTTCGACCTAACATATGAATGCAACGATGTAGACATCATGAAACATGGAACACTTTGGCTTGGTATAAATGTAACGCATTCCGCTATGTATTCTAATTCTGTTACTACAACTTTTCCATATATTCCACTCCAGTCTGAACTGAATTATTCACACATATACTCGACTTACTTACGTTTGATGATGGAGGGTTTATTAGCATTCAAATTTCTTGCATGTGAATTGTCTCTACTGCATACAATACAATACTCATTCATGTGACATCAAATGTATGTATTGCATCAGTTCCGCCGAAATTGCAACTCGTCACTGAAAATATTGCAATATACGTCATTAAGTATATTATAATGCTTTTTACGGTAACATTTCTGTCATAAAATGTCTGTGTCTATATAATTTGTTAATTCAGTCCACGAAATTAACTTAAAATATATTATAAAAAAAATTGTGAAAATCAATTTTGACCAAAATTTAATAGGTTTTGTCGATTTCAAGGACAATAATTATAGCTAGGATATAAAGTGTCGAGAATAACATGGACCATAAATGACCGACAACAATTAATCACATAAAACTTATCTTAATTACACGTCACTAATATTGCAATAAATTACCCATAAAAACAACTCAACACTCAAATTTATTAATAGCCGTCAGTCAACTTGTCGATAAAACGGGCAAATATTTTGATTCATATCTATGACGACATTCTGGAAATTTAATTACTCGGTAGGGTGTTGATTTTCTCTCTATTTTCCACTCTATTTTGTGTCCTCAGTTTTGATGCTATTTTCGTGGACGCTTTTCTATCAATCTTTTTCTATTTACGCTGAGGATGAGGCATGAATTGTTAAAATGTTGTGCGGTTGT
The DNA here is from genome assembly GCA_030264555.1 of Aleochara sp. GC000083. Classification (NCBI taxonomy): domain Eukaryota; kingdom Metazoa; phylum Arthropoda; class Insecta; order Coleoptera; family Staphylinidae; genus Aleochara; species Aleochara sp. GC000083. The sequence goes on from JARJDZ010001272.1 coordinate 1,434, forward strand.
TGGAGGCCGCATCAGGCATGCAAGAACGACCAGCTTTTTTGAACATGCCAGTCGGTGGCTTGAGAACGATCAGATGTTTTTCATGCCGCTCCCGGAGGCGGCTTTCGAACACAAATAGTGTGTTTATGTGCTTCCTTTCAGTTCTGTCTCCACTTCACTTTTACGACAGTTTGGTTCGTTATTTTTAGGGCGCATCGCGCCGAGAATTTTGATTTTTCATGCAGATGCGCCAAAAGCACGTGTGGTTTTATGGGCTTTTATCTGAAATTCTTGGGAGAAATTTATAAATTTCTATTTTCAAGTTAAATTGTTAAATTTCAAGTTGAATTCTACTTTGTACTTTTTTTTTATATCCTCTTTTTGCCAGAACAACAAAATAATGATTTTTATAAGTCTTTAAATTTTAAAAATTCAAACCTTGAAAATATCAATTACAACTTTCAAATAGAATTTTACAATAAGTTTTCTTCTAAAGATAATGATTTTTCTTGGTACATTCTTGGCTTTTCACAAAGTATGCAAAAAATGTACGTTTGATCTTCAGATAAATGCCCAAACCTTGCAAACAGTCTTCCTGGCATTCAATAACATCTAAAAATGCCATAACTCTTTATAAATGCATGAAGGAACGCACATTTTTCCTGGCACACGAGCAAGCTGCCAAAAAACCCGTTCGCACATTAAAATTTCGCGATGAAGTCGACGGAAACTTTGAAATAGGCAAATGGTACTTTTTCACTTTTTGCATTTGCGTATGTTTCTTGCGATTTATATTATATTCGCATAATAATATTTATACGCTTGAGTTGAATGCGCGTCCATTTGCCAAAACGACCGAAAATCCACTCTTGTGGCTTGGGAAAGGAATTACATTGTTGTTGCAAATTCGCTATTTTTAATAGTTTTATCGTCTCTTCCACGCTGGACTTCACTCTGGACGGTTGCAAACTTATTTTCATATCTTGGCACGACTCGTGCTAAAAATTCGCAATTGATTGTGCCCCATTTAGCTCCGCTATAAATGTCTCCAGGATGACTAGTTACCGTCACGTGATCATTAATTTCATTAAAAAATAGCTCCTTAATCTGAAAATTTTTCACTGTGATATAAATGTACCCAATGGCTCTTCTAGAAATCCATGAATAAAATAAAAAATCAAAAGTTGTAATGGTATTTTTCAAAGTGTACTTTGAATTTCGGATAGTGACTTAAGTAAATTTTAAGGGCCAAAAAGTGGGAAGCTCCTGAAGTTGATTAAGATCATTTTTTGTTAGGAAAGTTTCTATGAAGATATCCCGATTATATTTCGTTGTCGTGTGATTATTTTCTGTGTGTGCAATTTTTATTTTGGCATTTTGGCATCGGGTAAGAAAAGAAGTTGGTGGGAGGGAACCATCAGCGATCCTTACTCGTTATTATCACATCGGATTACGTTCGCGCACTGCGTGCTAACAATAACATCACCATATGCACATTAGGAGCGACCGAGCACACAAGCCAATAGATTGATGTAATGCAAACAAGGTCAAGGCGAATGCTTGTGACCAACATGCAAGCATCTCGTAAAACGCGTACGTTTACGGCCTGCTGTTCTGGCAAACAACGGACGAGCGAATACGAGCGAAAACGTCATTTAATTAGCGAATTGGCCGACGTACAACGATGACTGACCACTCGGCCCATGATCGAGCAAATGTTGCTTAGGAAAAAAAATGTGGTGGCAAATCAAAAGCGAAGTAGTTTTGCATATTACGTATGTGAAATGATAACAGATAACTTTCGATTCATTTGATTTTTTTCTGCTGGATGTTTGTGACGAGATCACCCTATTTGTTGTTATTGCTGTTAGGATTTGGTTGATTAGTGATAAATGTTGCATCATTTGATGATGAGTTGTTACCATGACCAGGCATCGAAGTTAATTTGTTGTTTTCACTATCGATTTGAGGTTGGTTGGAATTGAAATTTTGATTGTATTGCCCAGGGTAACAATTTTATTACAGATTATTTAATTATTGTGTTTTTGACTATTCATGCGTGAAATAAATTATCAGTTAAGCAACTATTACAACAGTGATTGCAAATTATATTTGGTTGCATTACTTTGTTTGTATTTTCAAACTTTTAAAACTTAAATCTTTGATTTTACTTAGAATTTTTATCAATTATTCTGGATTTACTAACTTAAATTTCAATTTTAATTTCGTTTTCAATTTCGTTTTATAAAACTAAGAGAATGTCGTTTCAATCATTCAAATCGGCCCAGTAGTTTTCGAGATATGAAGTAACGTTTGATAAGAAATCGCCGCCCCCGAAAGCTTTATACGCCTCATGCCGCCCCCCAGTGTCTAAGGGGGCAGTGAAGGTTTTATTTCCAGTCATATTAGCTGTACATTACGAATGTGATTATCATAAGTCGAAAAAATTGATTTTTGAAAATAATTAGTTTTAATTTATAATTTTCAGTCAATTTTCTGCCGCCCCCTTGTATGTTAGAGCATTACCACCCCTGAAACATGTTTCATCTGGTCTTATTTTATGGATATACCAAATTGGACCAACATTGAGTAGAAATTTCAATCATATTTTTATGATTTTTTATTTTTAGTTAAGAGTAAAGTGCCACCCCCAGTCATTTTACAAAATCTCTACCCCCAAAATATTAATCATTTTATTATTATTAGCGTGTATTCCAAATTTGGTGAAAATCGGCCGAGTAGTTTTTGAGAAAAACCAATAGGAAATTTGAAAAATCAATAATTATAATATATAAACATTAATAATTTATGAACAAATTGATTCCCGATATTACAATTCTCTAAATATGTCCACAAACATATAATAAACAAACACTGAAAATTTGAAATTAATCGGTTCATTAGTTTCGGAGATATTAATGAAAATGTAAGAGGAAGAATGTCGCATTTCGAATCAGAATGAATTTTTCGTGCCGCTTAAGGTGGTTGCTAAGGAAGACCAAACAAGAGAGTTTTAACCTTAGCAACCGCAATGTAAATCAAATGGGAGCCACCATCATGGATTTCCAGGTGCATGCATCCGGTATTAAGTTATTTGGTTGAACAGCAGCCAATGTTAATTCCCATAAGGGTTGTTTTTCATTCTAATTCGAAAACTACTGGACCGATTTTGATGATTAAAAAAGCAAATTAAAGGGCATGATTTAAACTTTAACGCCTAAGAATTTGATTTTTCAAAAAACGCCGCAATATTTTTTAAATAAATTAATATAATTTTAAGACCAAATTTGATATTTCTCTCACAGTAAAATACTTATAACTTTTAAACTAATAAAGATATCGACTTGATTTTTTCACGGTTTGAAAGATTATGAATTATACTATGTATTTCTAAAATTTCATATAAATTTAGAAATATTTGCTTGTGGAAAAATGTAATTCTTAAATATCTCTTATTTTGGTGCTCTTGAAGCCACAATTTTCAAAAAATCTTTATAATTTTTGCATGGAGCAATCTTGGTATCATGATTTCCTGGACCACGATAAATTTAATATTATTTCCTGGAAGATTTCTGCTGACAAGTAAAATATTTTCCATGGGAAAATATGATCTCAATGCGTTAATGCATTATGTCTCACATGAGTCAAACTAAAATAATATTCTCTTTAAAAACCCGAACGCTCTACACGTCAAAAAAGTTACCGCCTGCGAGAATCCCGCATCGGGTCCACGTTCTAAATATGTCCCCATGCTTCTTAGGTACGAACGTCATTTTCATGTGATCTACGCACCAATACAGAGGAAGATATTTTGTCGAAAACGAAAATATCCTGCGGTTGCACCTCATCACCGACAGCCAACACCAGACTCTCAATGTTCCAGATTCATTATTCGACTACAATATGCGCAAGTTCGAAGAACAAAACTTTTTACAACGAAGAACAAAACTTTTTACAACGAAAAACAAAACTTTTTGCAACGAAAAACAAATTCCAACGGTGGCGAATTTATGGGGACGTTAAATGCACTCGAGTTGCATGTTCAACTTCAATGAATGTAAACAATAATTTTGCAGTATCGATTACGCAGGCGAAACGCCAAAGTCGAGCATAATTTCCGTCATTTCCTCGACATTTTCTCGGCCAATCTGCAATTGTAAGCAATTTGTGCGCAATTTCGATTGTTGGGAAAGGTTTGGGATATTTACTGCGCTGGATTTTCATTCACTCGCCAGCGCTTTCGTATATTACACGAAAATCTTCTTGTTGTGTGCGTTCGTTTGTTGGCAAGCGTTCAACAATTTCACGTGATGCCGCCATCATCGTCGTAATATTGCCGCCCCTCACGCTTTTCCCATCGACGTCGACGTCTCGTTTTTCCCATTTCACATTTCACATCTTCCTCGCGGATTCGACGTCCACGTGATAATAAACAAAACGGCCACATTTTGCTAATGCGTCGAAAAAATATGGCCGCGTGCGAAATGCGAAAAGGACACATCATTGGCACGTCAAATGATTGTTATGTGTAAGATTGATGATGGCTGTCGACTGATGCCCAATATAAAAGAAGTATTTTTGAACCATGCTTTGAATAATATTTCCGTTATTGCTCAATTCTTGATGTTTCGCACATTTCATTATTTACTTTTTTGTTCCTTCGAATTTTTGAAGCAATTGCACAATTAAATAACACGACGATTGGAATGGAATTCTAACGATTACTTGGAAGTTTAGAAATGAATTATTCGTAGACACGAACTCGAGACACAAAACATTCGTGTAGAACAATTCAATCAGCATCGAACCGGTTTTTTTTTCAGTCATGAGACGTAAGCATTGAGTTAATTATTTGCATAAAATATTGCCAATCAAGTCATCAATGGGTCCAGTAAATACGTGTGCATTTTGCATTCATTTAGGGGCTGGTTTTTTGTTAATGATTAATTTAATCAATCATCTTGTTCAACGATTGTTAAACAGGTCGTGAGTGCATGCAATTTCACATCATTAATCACATTTTCCACGTGTAAATTTATCAAGATTTATGATAAACCTGAATTTCCCATGGAAATATTTTAATTTCCTTCTTTTTCTTTCATGTGATTTTTTTTGGATATGCACTTAAACGAGAAATATATAGAATAGATGCTTTTCGTTTTATTTACGATGTCCAAAAATAATTAGGGTACCTGGCATTAAACAAGCATTTTCAATTTTATTTTTAGTTTAAAACCTCCACGAGATCATTTGTATACTTCCAAACGAAATGTTTTTTTTTACAATTTTAATGATGCTTCGAGAATGAATCATCTTAGTCCTTGTGAATGACTTAATTTCGTTTTTTATTTCAATTTGAAATTCTTTTATTTTTTGCCAGGTTGTTTGGAAATTTTGAATGGTGATAAATTGATCCTATTTTACACGAATAAACATTGGATACAAAACATGTCAATTCTAAATATTTTATCCTTGAATTTTCTTAAAGATAAATTAAGAAATTCTTGGGACAAGAAAGGACAATTTTGGAAAAACAAAAGATATTTTCTTTGACATCATTGAAAATCTAGATTTAAAATTTTGTCAAATACTTTTAAACTTTTTCGGAACATCTTTTTATGAACAACAAAATCCAAATAATTGCTTTCATTGTAGTTATGACCATTTTTACATAGAATCCCTCCAAAAAATCTTTTTCATTACTCAGCGAACAAATGCCCGATTTAGAGGATAATATAAAAAAGAAAAAGAAATATGAGTACAGGAAAATTGAAGGAAGGAAAAGCTGCTTCCAGTGGGAAAATGTCGACAACACATGTGGAATACAAATGCGTTGATATTTGCCCACGGAAAATGGGATATTTATTCATGCTGTGATGACATTTGTAAGCCTAATTTGATTTGAATTATTTATGATTTATATTTCATTTGCGTTTTCATATTACGCGTATTACTGATACATATTTCAATGACATCGAGTTATTCTGATATCTAATAAACTCATATACCAACTTTCTTGGGGAAACTGAAAATTCTGAAATTAATTAAAGTACTTTTCTCAATTAAAAGTTCTTTTAAGGATAGTAAAAACGGGGAATTTGGAATTATATTTGTATATTCCGGTTTGGAACTTCTATTCTAGCTTCTATTGAGTCGTAGACTTTGCACGACTTATGAGGAAATCAATAACAGTGAAATGTTATAGGTCACATCAGAATCAGAAATAGCCAGGCATGAAATGAAAATTTATCTTGAATCGATAGCAAACTGGTTATCATATTTATTTTAGATGATTAACATTCCCAGGATAATTATTATATTAATTAACGGTATGAAACTATTAAAATAGAATAATTCTCTTATCAAAATTTCTTCAAGCAAAAATTTTTGAAATTTTCCAGTCTCATTTTAAATTCTTGAAATTTTTGATAAGGAAATATTTACAAATATTAATTTGCAACATTGATTTGAAATAAAACTACAAGAATTTTCAAGGAATAATTATAAAACTTTATTTGTTTTATTCAAAACAATACGTGTCCTGATTTTAGCTGCAAACTAATTTGTATTTTCTTTGTTTCAGGTGAGTTCTTGCAACATCGTAACACTTGTACGACTTTCTGCGACTGCTGGCAATTAGTTTCAACCCGCCCCCTCAGGAAACCGTAAATATTCCACCGCATGAAACTTTCCTCCTTGTCGTCCTCCATTCCCGAATGCCCCACGGGAACACACAGATTCAAGGAACAGAGCGGAAAGTTGCTTCGACGAGCATAAAGCGAACCCATTCGAATCACTCCCGTATAACTCGATTGCCATCGATCCGGAAACGCGCCCGGAAACGCACACATTTTTGCTCCTCCTGCGAAATGTGTCGTAAGTAAATTTGTTTAGCGAGTTTCCCCATTCAGACAATTAATTGTGTCGTCGCCTTGACGAAAATTCCACTCCCGATTAAAATTCAATTTGAAACGCTGCAATTCAGCTCGCGTAGTTTGACTTTACTGCGGAGTAATTGTACGTAATAAAATTGCACGCGCGAATAAAACGGAAATGAACGTATGGTACATTGTAGCATGTGTTGTTTCTGTTGGATGGGAGTTGTAAAACTCTTTAACACTGGCTTTTAGTGCTTAATGTGTTGCCTATGATGACGCTTAGAATCTGAACTAAAATTTGCAATTTATTTGCACGTTTTGTCATCAAATGCGGCTGGTTTATGGGCTTGTTTATGGCTGATGCAGTTGGTACATCGGTTGACCATTGAGGTAATTCTAGTGTAGTCGATAAATTTCGCTATTAATGTCATAAATGTGGGATTTATTTACTTGGTATTGCTGTACTTGAGAATTTATAAATATCTCAAGATTTCTTAGTTGCTTTGATTAAGTTGTAAATTCTACTTATTTGTTGGTACACTATACATTCTTGAGATTACTGCAATTTTCTGAAATTTCCTTTTCAAATTCATTTTGTACGACCTCAATTAGATTTGTACCAATTTTGCATATTTTCTTCGCTCAAGCAAACAAAGAAATTCGAGGTAACTCCATTTAATTCATCCTTGGTTTTCCCACGTCCTTGATGGGAAAACTTGGTTATTTATATCTAAATGTCAAGGTTTAGGATCTCGCCCCTAAAAGTGAACCACCGAACAAAGAAGCATCGCACCGAAAATTACAATTTCCTTCCGCACTCGATTGTCTCGTGCCTTAAAATAGAGACCATTAAAACCGTAATTAGCTTCACTACATTAATGAGTACTTCCCACCAGTAATAACTCTTATCTCCCTCATAAAAATGCATTTTTTAAAAATACTCGAATCATTGTCTTCGTTTGTACTAAACTTTATTGATTACTTTTTTAAAATTCTAGTTTTGACTGAAGAACCTGAAGTTTGCAAATTATCTCCCCCATAAAAAATCATTTTTAAAAGATACTTGAATCATTGTCTTCGTTTGTACTAAACTTTATTGATTACTTTTTAAAATTTTAGTTTTGACTGAAGAACCTGAAGTTTGCAAATTATCGCCCCATAAAAATTCATTTTTAAAAAATACTCGAATCATTGTCTTCGTTTCTACTAAACTTTATTGATTACTTTTTTTGCATTTTTAGTTTTTACTGAAGAACATGAATTTTGCAATTTAAAATTCATTTCAAATTTAATTTTTAAATAGTTTGGATCTAATATATCTTTGGTATCATTATCTATTGTATATATACAATGTTCTCTTCACATTTGTAGCTTGAAAGCTATAATTTATTAATTTAGCCGGAAGATTTATGAGTGCAGCATGTGTACCAACACATTCGCATGTGCATTCTTTGCGCACTTCCCATTTCATCCAATTGCTCGTCTATTTGGCATCAAATGCCGCATGTGTCTAAGTATCCCACTTTGTTTCTTACAGCCTTCATTCGGTTCAATATGAACGAAAATGCAAGGGGATCCATTCTTGCAAGACTATCGCCTAATTTGACAATTAGATAAATGACTCGTATACTACTTCATTACTCTGTAACAACAGTCAAATAGCATAATACCGCAAGTTCATACGAGCAGGAGATTCATTTATGTTATTATTTTCAAGTCGTGTCATTGGGTTGAAGTTAAATCATTTCTCAATGTCACGTATATTTCCAGTTTGTTGTAGTGTAATTGTTATCGATAGTAAATTATGGAAGAGAACATAGAAGAGAATAAATAGAAAATACTAGCTACTCATAGTGTTTACTGCATACTCGTTTGTAGGATTGGTTGCATACTCTGAAGTCCATGGTGAAGTATTTATGTTTTGTTTGCTATTTTCGTGTTTACATGCAAATTTTATTTGATTATTCACTCGTGTAACACAAATTTGCAGGTGGGAATTGTACCTTTGAAGAAATTGATTTTATCTTTATTTTCTGTAGTTTAAAATCAAATTGAATTTTATAGTCTGGAATTAAAATTTGGGACTTCATAATTTTTAAATTATTTCCAAAATAATAACTCATCAATTAAGCATTCCCTCAAGGTAATTCATTATCTCGAAACTGAGGACAAACAATTAGCATAGATTTTGGAACATTTTATCCATGTTTCTGCTTAATAATTTGCACAAAATTCTCATGCGTTCACTTAATTTGTTTATCAAATTTGTTGTGCCAACTTTTTTTGCATGTTTAGACATACGCCTTCGTCTAATCTCTTAATTCCATTGTTACTTGTTCACACATAGTATTTTCGGGCGTTTTGGGAATTCAGGACTGAATAAAATTGCAAAATGATGTCGGAATGCTTCGACCTAGGTGACAATCAACGGGGCTGATAAACATAAACAATGAAACGACAATGAATTTCGAGGAGACATCAAATTATTGCGTTACCAAAAAATGATGACATGCGATCATAATTACGTATTTCGGTCCATTCGGGATTAATTCAATTAAAAAACTTTAGGTTTACCAACTTGTTGTTTTTGTTCGACTTGTAGGAGCAAATAAAAAACACATTGGAAAAAAGTTGAATGGAAACTTCAGTCTTTTCAGCCAATTAATATATCTAACGAGGAAAACAAACCAAGTGGAAACAGCAAGTTCTGAATAATGGTCGATTTTATTTGAAACCTTCTAGTTTTCTCTTGTTAAGCATTTTTTTCTCATCTTTGGTAAGTCGAATCGTAACAAGAAGCCGTTGCATCTGCAACTAATCTCGTTTGTGTGAGTGTACGCGCGGAAAAATTCTATTTATGACCGGGAAATTGAAGACGACCATCGCTGGCGGCACATTAAAATAATAATCTATGAAGCAAGCGCAACAAAGTGTACATAATAAGAGTTGGGATCGGCTGGCCGATTTAAATTAGGGATGGAAGATGGAAAATATGGATTGGATGAGATTGAGATTCGATGCGCAGCGTGCAGATTGCACGTGAACGAAAACGTGCTGGCTGAAAGTCATGCGAATTCCGGCGTGGTCGGCGGTTTCGTTGTAGTTGTTCGCTGTTATTTTGCAGTATTGCAAACATAAGTATCTGCGACCAAAGTAAGTATCGTAAATATGATTCGTATACGAATGTGTTTACTGCGAGTAACGAGAATGCTCGCCGTATTCGATTGCTACAGAATATAACCGGCTGTTAATGTGGAAAGTTCTACCTATTTTCCTCGCAAAGTGGTATTTTAAAATCACGTTTATTCGCATTCAAGGAGAGATGCCATTTCCTCGTAATTCCATCGAGATACTTGGATGGAAAACCTACATCTCAGGGTTTATAAATATCAGGTTGTTTTGACCTGATTTTCTTCATAGAATTTCTTTTTATAAATTAATAATTAACCCTTCAAAAGTTGCTTTCAAATATAATGCTTTAATTGCCCTGTTTTCCAAATGGTGCAGAAATGAAAAGATCTATGTCCTTCTTTTCAAGAATGCACATATTAAATTTCAACAAAAAATTGAAAGAAGGTATTAATTAAAAAATAAAATTGATTCCTAAAAATCGATGCAAAAATTATATAGATTCAAAATTTTAAAATTCCTCAAGTTTACAAAAATGGTCATATATCCAAAACTAGAGAACTGATTTAAATGATTTAAACAGCATTTTTTAATATCTTTTCTAAAGTTTCCTTATGATAAATTAATAATTAAGGCTTAGTACTCATTTCCTGCCTTCGAAATCGTCCAGAAATATATGATATGATGTCCTTTTGCACAGGAAATCAGAAATTGAATTCTAGCCAAAAATATTGGACTAAAACTTGGTAAACAAAATCAATTCTTAAAGATCTATGCAAAAATATCACAGCTTCGATACTATAATAATTGAGTTTACCATCAAATTTTTGGTCTCCAAGAGGAAATTCACTTGATGATGTCCATTGCTAGATAGGAAACAGAAATTAAGCCCCAAGAAAAAAATAGAAAAAAAATTGTAACATGAAAACCAAAATTAAAATCAAAATTAAGAATTCTTCAAGTTTGCAAAATGTTTCATATCTCTAAAACTACAGAATTGATTTAGATGATTCAAACAACATTTGTTATAACTTTTCAAAAGGTTATAGACATCAGTTTAATCAGGATCCGGAAAAACCTATAAGGAAAAATCAACTGATTGATACGTTGCTCAAACCTTAGTCTTTCAATGAAAGGACCATAATGACCAATGTTGATCTTGGGTTTTTTTCAACCATAAATTCGCGTGATTCATTCGCAAATCTTCAGATGCTAAAAATCAGTTAAAAGTAAAATGCGAAGAAGTGCACGACTTTTATTATTAAGGTAGGCCCGCGCAAATTCGAATGACGTTGACTTTCTGATCCGTTGAGCAATTTTGGAAGTGGCTCTCTTTTTGACTATGGACAAGGTTGTAGAGAGTGAGCGAGCACAGGTTTGTTTTGCAATTTTGTTGATGGGTTGGTACCGGTTTCTGCGTGAAATTTTCGGTGAAATTCTCTCTCCTCGACTCGCCAACATTCGCCAGTTCGCAATTTATGTACGAACACGACAACCCAGCCATCCTATACATTAAGTTTTTTGCTTCAGCTTGAAGAAAACGCAAATACGAGAGATTAGCAAAGACAAAAAGAAGGTAATTAATTCCAAGCTATAGAAAAACGCCTTAATTTCATTATAGTTTTAAACTGTTTTATGGCTAGATGCTAAATATACGGATAATTAATTGCGAACAAAATTGAAAGTATGGTATGGTATTTTGTTGATAGTTAAATTTATGAAGTCAAGCGTTTTTTATTAGCTTATTAAAATTTCTTGTCTGATGATATGGTGAAATGGTAAAGAGTACATACAGATTCAATTTGAATAAATAATTTCAGACTGTGTGATTTAAATAGAAGCAATAAATAAAATTATTGCATTTGCTGGAGGCTGTCTTGAATTGCTGATTGCTGAACCGAGTCTTGACAATATCCGATAAAGGATTTGATTATACGCGTGCACATACGTTTATGTGTTGGTGGCTCTATAGTTCTTGGCTTTCCGGAATCACATTACCAACTTTTCTAACTTGCGAACATGTCTGCATCAGCACTCGCTGCGTGTTTCTATTTTCTTGGTGCGAAACGTCTGGGAGAAAGATTTCATTATCTGCTCGAACACGTTGTTCCTGCCTTCGAGATATTATTGCGATCTGGTCGTTTTCAGGAACTTTGCTCGTATCAGCAAGTGTTCTGCTCATTCACTACCATTTAGCTTGTTATTTATGGCGTTGAAGATGTCTCAAGTAGTTTTCATTGTAGTCTTGATCCATGGTACAAATTTGATCATCTTCCAGATGAACCATTTTTTTCTATATAGTTTTTCATAACATTTTTGATGGTCCCAAAAAAATATTTTTAAGTTTTGACTGGAGAAGTCAAAAAGTTGGTATGATCCTTAGAAGCTTAAATCAAGAAAATTGAGGAAATTTGATAACTACTCTATCAATTACACTAGTAGCTGATAAGTCATAAACAATTATATCAGGTAACTGAAACGCTTCGAATGAGCAGACAAAAATAACCATACTCAACAATAATACTAGCAGTATAAGCAACAACAAGTCGAGTCTCGTAAAAGTGAAAGTCACATAAAGGAACAAACGAATCTTGTTGTTTATACTCATAGTAGGCAATTCAGACTCTTGTATTCTTCGACTCGATCGTATGCCCACATTCTTCTTCTCCGTCCGAGACTTTGCAAGGCTTACAAGTGCCGAAAAATGAGTGGTTGCACTCCATGCAAATAGAGTAGCCAATAATCGAACGCAATGGACCAGTTAGTTAAATCGGAGTCTGTTTTGGCTGGAGGAAGTGTACGAACGGATAAAAGTTGTCTTGTCTGGTAAAGACTGGCCGGACTTTCTTTTAGTTGGATTTTGCGACATTGTCGTGTGCTCTGCGGTCCAAGAAATGGTCGCTGTGTTCTAGTTCATTACTGAATCTGATACATGTGCGCAGACTGCTTAGGCAATAAGTAAACTTCTTAGCTGTATGTTTAAAGTACGTACTTGGATATCTTGATGGCTGTTTAGATTGGTATCCCGGATGAAAATTTTATTCCGTTTCTGGCCGTAGTTGTCTAAGAATGCAATTACTATTGGTTGTTTCAAGACTTTAATGGACCTTTCACTCAGTTGAAAAAATGTGATTTTTTTGTGATATTTGGGAAAATTTTAATTTGAATGTTTGCATTCATGGGATTACAATATGATATGATATGAATTTCATTTTCCTTTAGTTTCTTTTTTATGTTAATGATGAAATGTTGATCTACGATGCTAGAAATGTTCAGATTACTTTAGAACCCTAAATTGTTGATATATTGTTTCTTAAATTTGCACCATAATCAATAATTACAATTCAGGATATTTTCTTGGTTTCATGGTTTTTGAAAATGCTCAATTTGACCCATCACAATCTCATTTTGAAAAATTATCCTTGTAAGTCAGTGTCAATAATCTACATTGTTTTTGCTAATTAAATATTTCGATGAGGTCCTTTTATACTTCATATTTCAAAGAATCAATATTTGGTAATTTTATAAACACTCTCTGAACTTAAACTTTCAATTAATTATGGATTTCCTGATCCAATTTTAATTTGATTGTCTATAGGATTACAATTGGATAGTTGAAGGATTTCCTTATCCTTTCGTTTATTCTTTTATGTTAATGATTAAATGATGAAATTTGCAGATCAATTTAGTAGCCAAAATTTATGATAAATATTTTTTCAAATTTGCACACAAAACAACTAATTAACATTCGCACATTTTATATTTTTGTGGTTTCATGGTTTCATGGAAAAATGAAAATTTTCATTATGAAAATCTCACGTTGAAATTTTATCTTTGTAATTCCTGCTTTTTTTTACTGATCAAACGTTTCTAAAAAGGTCTTTTTATAGCTTCAAAAAATCAATATGGATTCAGGATTTCCTATATTTTCAGAATGTTTTTGAAAACCATTTGTTTAATCATTGAATAAACATACACTAAACTTGAATTTTCATCAATTTTTGATGATCTGATCCAAATCTATAATGATTTTTTGATTTCAAAAATGTATCCTTGTGCATCCTATATCTATCTTCTGGCTTCTGTCAACTGACAGGATAAAGTTTTCACAAAATCATTTATGATCCATTTTTCAAATCTTTATTTGATTGATATCACTTTTTGACCTGTTTATATCATCATCATCTTTAGGACCTGAAAATAACAATTTCCATTCATCATAACATGCTTCACTCCTCACCAACAAAAAAGTCCTGAAAATTCATTGAATGCAACAATAACGTTTACATAAGCACTTTTTGTGGACAAAAATCACGTTGTCCAAATGTTTTTGTCCCACATCCTTCTACCTTTACCTCACCTCACCAACAACGAATCCTTCCAAAATATCCTTACAAACAAATTTCTGGAATAGAATAACAGCTAATAAATAAATTCAACACCCAATTGAATCGGGGGCGGGACACGTTCCCATCCCCGGAGCGAGGGGGCAGCAGCAGCCCCACTTCTGGGGGGATGCGAAAAGTATGTTAATATATATTCGCACGGTATTAAATGCGATTCCACGCCACCGACCACGGGACACGGCTCGCACGTGCCGACAAGCGTGACTCGACCCGCACACGTTTCCTTGCACCCCTTAGCCTCGACGACGCCATCGAATATATCAGCCCCCAATGGCAGCTCATCATATCGGTACCGCGATACACTTCAGTTTGCTGTCCGCTGCTCGTCCGACCAGCTTCGAGTGTAATTGCGAATTGAGAGCGACTCATTGTCCTGCCTACTTCCGGTTTATTACGCATCTAAACAAACAACTCCCTCGGGAGCGGGAGTGATCATCACCCCCCGGAAAACATCTTCGATTCGATTTGCGAATTTTGACCATCATCAGTGAAAATGACTTACAACGCAGTCCTGTAATTTGCCTACGGGTTTTGGTGAACTGTTGTTGAGTGATTCGGATTTGATAAGAAGCTTTGAACTTTGGGAGAGTTACATACGAATTGTGTACGAATTGTTGTTGGATTTGAGGTTTGGGGTTTACACGTAGACGATAAAGGCGACTGGAAAGATTGCGGGCCCATTTTGGCCTCGGGATAACTATGGATACTATTCCATGAGCGCCGCCGACACCGGATGCTATCCGCCAGCGCGCGGCGGCCATTACGAGGAGTCGGCCGCTTCCGGGCATCAGCAGCACCATAACGCCTCCTGGGTGCCTGCAGATAGGACCTGGAATCCACCCTATTTCAATAATCAAGCGCAGATGCCTGCGAAACGTGAGCCATTACCAGGTAAACTATCTTAGAAGTTTGGTCCTTCTTGATATCCTTCAAATTCCATTGTTGAACCGAAGGGTAAGATTTAGGGCGCAGACAAGACATCAATGGTTTAAGGCTATTTCTTAGATCTAAGATTGAATTATCCTTGAAAACAGTATCAGAATTCATCTGTATTTTTTTAGGGATAGCAAATATTTGAAAGATTTGAAAGTTATCCAGTTTAAAGATTTCCTAAGGATTCACTATATGATAAAATTTGATCCTTAAAATTTGTCAGATTTTAAAATTCAGAAACTTTCAAACTTTGATTTCACATTTATATAATTCATAGGAGTCTTGAATCATGTTTCATTGGTTCTTCTTGATAACTTTAAAATTCTATTATTACTCCAAAAGATTATAGTTAATGTTACAGGATAATTTTAAAACGGATTATCCTTACAAATAATCGTAAACTTGTTTGGAAGTTATTCAGGAAATTATTGAGTTCAAAGGGTTTTACTATGATAATGATTCTTTTGATTATGATCCAAAATCCAATTTAAAAAATCTTAAAATTTATTGAATTTTGAAGGTGTTTACAAATTTCTATATAAAAAGAAAATGATCCTTACTTCAAAATTAATGATCTTTTTATACTTAATCTTATCAAAGTAAATACTTGAAAAATTTCCATGCTTTTTTGATATTGATATCAAATGCTATTTTGATCCTTAAATATTGTCAAGTTTTAAAACCCAAAATTCAGAAAACATTTGATTTTATATTTTCATCATTATTAAGAATCTTGAATCCTGTTTCGGTGATTCTTCTTTTTATCCTTTAAATCCCATTATTAATCCAAAAGATTAGAGCTAAAGATATCATAAGTTTCAAGATATCTTTAAAGGAGATTATCCTTACAAATAATCGTAAAGTTGTTGGGTCGTTATTCAGGAAAAACTTGAGTTGAAAGGATTATATTATGTTAGTGATATGTATCCTTAATTATTCTCTTGACTAAGGTCCAAAATCCATTTAAAAAAATCTTATAAATTGTTGAAATTTGAAGATGTTTAAAAGCATAGAATTTTCTATGAATAATTTCTACTTCAAAATCCATGATCTTTTATAACTAATTTTTCTGAAATCTTCTTATAAATTTTCCATTACCATTTATCCTGAATTTTAAAATTGGTTCCTCATTGTCCTTCTCGAAGATATAATTCAGATTTTCAATTATCCCCTTCTATATCTTCATCCAGGATCAATTTATTCCTCTTATTTCTGAAAAAACAATGTCATTATGCTAATAAACTCCCATATTCCTGCACTTTTCCCTGATTGATACAAAACCCTTATTCCTCCACAAGGACCCATTGAAATCCCCCAAGGGAGTTGTTTTCGATCCGCCTGAAACGCTCACTGTAATGGCTTATTAAATAGCCATATAAAAGCCAGCGAACGAAATCACTTCTTGTATCTGTACACAATATTCATAGCATACATGAATATCTTTCCGCATGCTTGCCGGTGGTCGGCTTACGTAAACCCCGAAGAAATGGCACTCAATCGAATTATTTTCGTTTATCTATCACCTCGAACCGCACCGAGCAAGTACTTCATGTAATTATTATTAGCCGAGCGACGTGGTGAGTCGGCTAATTGTTGCATGCGGCGCATGAAATTTCCCAATTTTACTTTCATGCCCGCCAACCGTAACCAATTAGGCTCGAAAAAGTGAAACGAAGGAATCAAACTTTGGTGCTGCATATTTTTTTTTGCTGTTGTAATTTTCATATTTATTAATATTTAGCTGATTGCTGTTTCAAAGTGAAAGAATTTGATGGCTTCACATACTTAAGTTTTGTGGTGAATTTTATGGTAATTTATTAATTATTTTGTCTACGAAATGCATTATGTAAGGTTTGTGAAAATTTCGGTGTGAACAATTAATTAATGCGTCCACTGGAAGAAAGTCGATTACGAAATGTTGCTAAACTACTAGAAAAAGCGAAACGAAGAAACCAACGAATGATGGTACCATCAAAGTCTTGAATTGGAATCACTCGGTGGGTAATAATAAGAAGGTGGAAGACAATCAAAAAGGAGATGCTGTCTCATCATTTCTTCATGGCACCATCAGATTCTTCTGTCTAGGCAAAAAGCGAGAGTGAAATGGTATGACAATAGGTAATTATCTCGAAGAACAATTTGGTGTCTGGAACGAAACAAAAAAATTCCCCATGAAGATGCTTGGGTAGCACCAAACTTCTTGCGGACTTCTTCGTCCTTAGAGTGTCTGTGTGTGTGGGGGTCACCTTCCGGCACTTGCGAAACGCGAAAAGTTGGCGTGGGTCCCCTCTCCGCGAACCATGGAGTTGCCGGTACACGCGCCATCCTCGAAGCGGCGTGTGGTGGCCCATTCACTCGTCGGAGTCTCCAGTCAATCAGTTGCGATTCTTCCGGCTCGGCTCGAGCATGTTGTCGTCGCCGTCGCCCTTGCCGCTCCACTCCTCGTCGTCGTCGTCGTCGGTATTCTTCCTGAGGCACTAGGAAGCGCTCGCGCAGCATGAGTTTTGTGGTACCAGTGAAGGACACGCACCGAATGGAATACCAGTTGCCGCCGCCGGTGACGAGCGCTGGCGGGCCGGGGGGCGCGCACCAGGTGCCCGTTGGTGTCATGCAGGGCACGCTCAACCACGTGCAGCAGCAGCCCCAGCCCCAGCCGCCCCCGCCGCATCCGCAGCAGGACGACGGGAATCGCTGGACGCAGTACCAGCAGCTCTGGAGGCAGCACGTTTATATGAACGGTAAACACTAGATTCGAATCGGTGCGGAAGGATGCACCACGTTGGGTGATGCGGTGTAACGGAATTCCGGAAATTTTCAAATGGCAAGCGTCACTCTCACTTTGTGCCAGCATTCTTCGTCGGCGCTTCTCTGTATGGTGTAATGCGAGCTGACAATTACATTCGCGCCTGCAACGATGATGATGATGATGATGATGATGAGTGCAGATGTTAAGAATAGATCTTCTTCGGGTTCGCGATTTCGAGGTGAAATTACGTGCAACTTCTTTGATTTGATGACGTATTCGTAGATGTATTTCGATTCGATGAGTGCTTAATTTGTGTATTCGCTCGTATATCTGGAAATATCCGGTAACATGTGACAGGATAATTTGTTATTTATAAATATCACTTTTAAGATTGAGATTTGCAGTTACAATTTCACCGACTTAAATTATAGATAATTTTGAATCCATAGGAAATATCTTTTTGAAAATTTTAGATAGATTTAGAAGGAATATTTGAAAAGTTCAACATTTTACAAATATCTCAATTCATTTATCCTTAAATTGCCAGATTAATTAAACAAAAAGATAAACAACAAAAATTTAAAAATTCATTTTGCTGAAGATATTAGTGATTATCCTTGGACAAATAAGATAATAGGATTTTAATTAATCTACGATTTCTACCTCAGGATAATTTTTTGAAAAGTTTCTGTGTCCTAAAAAATCTTCTTTTCCTGTCCTGAATAAATCAACTATTTTGAAATCGCTGTCCTCGAAACTTTTAAGCTGACAAAACTTTAGATCAATATTTTTAACAAAACTCTTGAAAATTGTCCAAAATTTCAATCAAAGTTTAATTATCCTTAAAGTTCTTGTTAGATTTGTTAGTTTAATAAGTAAATTTACATTCAGAATCGTTCTGAATGTCCCAATATTTAAAGAAATAGAAAAGAAAAAAATTATTCATTTGGAGACTTCAATGCTGGAATGGGAACTGTCACAATTCAAATATTCTTTTAAAGATGTTTAAAGTCTGCATAATCATTTTTTTCTCGACTTCAGACTTATCATTAAGTGTAGTAATGAATCCTTTAAAAAGGTGACTTTTTTAAAGGAAATTTTAAAAATTTACGATAAAATATCGTCTGAAAGTAAAATCATTAAAATATGCTAAAAGACTGTGGATTTTAAAAAAGAAACATTAAGAAAAAAATCATTTCTTTGGAGACTTCAATGCTGGAATGGGAACTTTCGCAATTCAAATATTCTTTTAAAGATGTTTAAAGTCTGCACGATCATTTTTTTTTCGCAAATTTTGACTTATCATTAAGTATAGTGAAAAATCTTTTGTAAAAGTGACTTTTATAAAGGAAGTTTAAAAAATTTACCATGAAATATTAAATTTTTAATCATCTAAAGGTAAAATCATGAAAATATGCTAAAACGACTGTGGATGTCAAAGAAAAACAAGGATAATTTGTTATCTTTCAAAATCAATATTAAAGTCACTTAAAATTGCAAAACAGATTCCTTTATCAACAACGACATAAACGACCATCTTCGAATCCTTGAAGAAACGAACGACTGACACAAAGGATAAATGCCAAGACAACCTAAGCGAAAAAATCAGGCAATTCGTCTCGAATTCGAATTTATGTAAATATTTATTTACATTATTTACATATGGTGAAACTCCTGACATTAAGTGGTAACAGCCTCAACTCCTTCGGCTCGCTTGTTGTTGTTGCTCTGTTGCTGCTCTGTAACGAGCGCTCCTTCCTGCTCCTTCTTGCAGCGCGTTGGAAAGGTCTCAGAATTTAATGTGGCCACCGTCGAAATTTCATTGTACGTGAATAAATCACTCGACGAGACGAAAAGTTTCACTTTCTTCCGCTGCCGCGCGCGCATAAAAAGCGGACTTTTATTGGTCGCGCCATTACAACAATGTTTTCGGCGATTTCGGCGGCGGTGTGCGAATGCGTGCAGAGTACCTACGCCAAAAACGCAGAAAGAAAGTTTTTCGCACACGACGACGACGCTGTCGGCTGGCTCCAATTAACGAAACGCACACGCAGTCAACTCTTCGGATCCATATGCTGAACCGAAAAATTCGTACCGAAAGAACGCACATCGCGCCATTGTTAATGTTTAGATTGTTAATCAAAATCGAGAGGATATACACATCTTTAAAATACCATATGTGGATAATAAACAAAAGTAATCTTAGATTTGAAATCTCCTTTGTATGAAATTTTCATTTGTTGAATAGTTGAATAGTTGGTCCATCAAAATTCCAAGTTGTCCATTGGGATTTGTGTAAATATTGGAAATCATTAATTCAGTTGATTGGGGACATACAAAAGGAAATATTGCGCATTGAATTGCTAAATATTGCGAAATGATCGGCCGAAGACGTTTCCTTGTTGTGAGCCAATGAGGCATGTTTGGTTGGTCGATGCTTGCTGACGCTGTCCAAAAATCATATTTTGATCTCACTTTCACTTTGGTAATGCGAATGAATGCCTATCTGCCTGGACGACTGACTGATTGCTGTACATGTTGTCGATTATTCATTCTCTGCTCATTTTTGAACAGGTATCATAAATCAATAGGTGCCTGAATTGAATCCATGAAATGGTAATTACCATCCATATGGTACATAGATTTTCATGATATTTTTTTACTCACAAAGTGATGTGAAATTGATAATGATAAGATTCCCAGAGATAATTATACCAATTCAAATTTTCAGTTTTTACTTTTCAAGAAATCAATAATTTCTAATTTGTGATCCTTTCATTCTCTAACATCTTATTTGAAAAGATATATGATAAGATAGTAAGTGATGAGATTCTTTAATCCTTAAATTTTAAATGACTACTATTTGTATAATCGATCCTGAAATTTGCTGAAAAATTAAAAAAATTGAATTTACAAATTTAAAGTTTGTATATTTTGAGATATTTGAGATTTAATTTAATATAATAGACTAATAGACTTTAATTATTCGTTAAGAATACATACATCTTTTAGGTATACATTTTTTGATTACTTCTTTCAAAGAGAAACTAGAAATTTTGTTCATTAAATCTCTTAAATTGCATGATTTTGAAGTCACTATTTTAACTCCTTAAATTGTCAAAATTGATGAGAATTTTATGGTTTGTCACAGATTTTCTATTTACTACATTCATCCCCTATGAATTGATTCAATTGTTTGAAAATTATCCTTATTGATTTCCAAGTTAGAGGCTTTCAAAATAATTGTGAAATTAAATCAATGAATTATTCTTGAAATTTCCAGATTTTCAAATCGCTATAATTCATGATTCAAATCAGATAAATGATTAATTTTCAGCTTAAATTAAAGTCAAAACTATCTTCTTCATTTTTAATAACATTTCAAGGACATTTTCAAGAATTTCTGGTACTAATTGTTCCTTAGAACATATTAATTAGAAATTCTGCACAAATAAACATATCAATCAATTTAGTTTGTCGATTTCTTTGATGTTATCAAATTTGTTAATGTCTGCTATCCAAGGATACTAACATCCTGTCTCTTCATTAATATGTCATAAACTGAATGATAACAGTTCTTTGTAAAATTATCCTTCCACCAAAAATTCATTGTAATTTTTCACTGGTTAAAAATGAATCCTTTAAACTTTTACGTTTTCAATTTGGCTAAACTACTTGAATAGGAAAACGCAATTTCTGCAATTTCCATCGATGAGTAACATATCAAACTCCCACGCAGATTCAACATCCAATCATGAATAAATCAGCGAATATTTGATGATATACTGTCCGAAGGCCATGTGCGCATTGTGTTGACACAAATTGCATGGTCGTTCAGTCTGGATGACAATACCATGGTCCGACATAGTCGACGATTTGATATCCATCCGTATGATAATAATTCAAATGTACATACGACGATTTTTTGCATATTCGCATTAAAAACGTCATGCCATTCATAGGCAAACTCGTCGCGATCCTCGAACCGAACTTCCTAATTCCAGTCAAATTCCACAGTCACCAAACTATATTTAGTCTCTAATAATCGTTATTATTAGTGCTTCACAGGTTGTTAATTATTTATCAACGCAAATCCATTCGGAGCTCATCCAGCCACTCTCGAAACGAAACAAGAAGCGCCTTGTACGCTCAATTAGAGTTAGTTTAATATTTGCAATTAGTCGGTAATTGCGCCCTGGTCGTACAGCCATCGCAATTAATTTTTTGCTCGAAAATTGCGAACGAATATTGTTCATGTTTGGTCAGTAGTTCAGGATGCAGCAATTTTGTATGGAATTGTTTTCGCTTCTGGGTGACCGTGTAAAATACGCGCATTTG
Source organism: Aleochara sp. GC000083 (assembly GCA_030264555.1). Lineage (NCBI taxonomy): Eukaryota > Metazoa > Arthropoda > Insecta > Coleoptera > Staphylinidae > Aleochara > Aleochara sp. GC000083. The sequence goes on from JARJDZ010001272.1 coordinate 23,843, forward strand.
AATGGAAATAGAAGAGACGAACTGGACGTGCTTAATTAAATTGACGAGCTGATGCTAATAATGTAATGGGATCTAATAAACACACCTTTCATTGTTATCCCAGGTTTTATCTCTGTTTGGATATTGTTAGATTCCCAAAGAATTTCGCGTTTATTTTTAGATTTGTGACAATGAGGAAAAACACCCAAAAATTTCTGTAATTTCAGTAATGAAATTTATGGTAATTTAATCAGTACAATTTAATTAAAGGAATTAAAATCTTGTAGTACAGTGAATTAATAGAGTTTGAAGGTCATTTGAGAAACTATTGTCAATGCAAATAATTGCATTTTCAATTTGCAGTCTCATTTGTCTGATCTTATTGCCTAATTATATTGGCAATAGATGAATGAAATTGCTTGAGGGCTCGAAACGATTTGCACCTTCAACAGTTTTTCTAGTTCTGTAAGTCCCCCAAACTGAGTAATTAGCCTCACTAGTTCATTAGTTTACAAGGACCAAATTTGCGTTGTGCTCCATTCTGGTCTATGATATATTATTATTATTAATCAAGTCCAAGGATAAGCCGAGTTGGTAAACTAAAACGAAAATATAAGCAATCAATTTTGTTGATGTACGACTGTCATTATTTATGCTTTTTCATAGCTCGTGAGTTTTGCAGTTATCTTGTAGGAATGGGAAACGAGAAAAAGAAGTTTGCATATGCAAAGACACAGCTGTTTGACTGGCATGATATTTTACAATTTGCATTCTACATGGATTTTTAATATCCGAGAATATGCTAATTAAAAATCGTAAAGTGCATTTATTTTGCATTTCCTGGTATTTTGCCAACACATCTAGAATTTATCCTGGTAAATGTTATCTCATACTCTTAGGATAATTATATGACAAGTTTTCAGTTGAATATTCGACAATTTTTAATGGGTTTTCATAACAACATTTATTTTAAAAGTTTTTGTTAAATTTGAAGTTTCTAGAATGATTATTTTAAAATATTATATTCCAAGATAAGAAAAAGTGTTTTATTACTAAGAAAACTTTTAAACAAAACTTGAATTTTCTAAGGATAATGAAGAAAAATGTCTTTCAAATAGAAAATTTTATGTTAACGAAATATTGCAAAATATGAAACTATAATTTTCCAATTTTTGCATTTTGTTTTTATCATCTTAAGAATATTAGGACAAATCAATAGAAACATCTTCAGGTTGCTTGGAAATTCAGGATTTTTCAGATTTACTTTCCAAAAAAATCTCAAAGCAAATTTAATTTGCATTTCCTGGTATTTTCTTGGTATCGCTCTTAAATTTTGTCCTTTTAAATATCAATATTCAGACAATCAAATTTATTGATTCTGATTCGAATTTTTTCATGAAATTTACACATTTTATGGAAAAATCCATAATTAATGAGACACATAACGCGGTTATGTAAGATCAACAAATATTGACGTTACATCGGCGTGTGGAAAGATGAGTAAAAGCCATCAATCTCTTTTGCGGATGCGCGACTCCGACTTCTTCGTCGGCTGGCTGGCTCTTTCGCTTCACCTGGTGGACTCGATGGCAGGCAGGCATTTTGATAGACGAGGAGAAAAAGCGAGATAACGAATTATGTCCTAATCCCGGAAGAGTACGGTTCGCGTGCAGAGAAAGTGTTGCCGGTTGTGCGAGCTGCGCTGAGCGCACTTCTTGAGCGTTCGAACAAGAGAATTTCACTCGGTCGGTCGGCGGCTTCACCACGGTGCGAAAGAGTACTGCAGAAGTAGTCAAGGTATTCATTATTGCCGAGCCGAGCGGAATTTATGAAGAAAACTGCGCGAAACTGAGAGTGTATTACTTGGCAAAATCCGTTGGAAGCGCCGCAAAAGACGACGAAGAAGAAGAACTGCGAATTCGCATGCTCGTATTGTTTGGGTTTAGTTGTCTCGTCTTATTATGTTATGCAAATGCTGCAATTCATGGATTGGTTGGATGTATGAGGATGGAAATGAACCGTTCGGTACATTATTATTCGTTTGTTTTTACCTATTCACACAGATTTTTTTCTTTATGGCTTGAGGATTGTTTACTTTACCATTAAGTGTTATAAAAGTTTTTAAGATCTGTGTAATATTCCTTATGTAGTTTTCTGAGTGTTATATGAAAATTCAAAATTCAATATTATTTCTGATTTGTTTAAAGTTTTTAATTTTTTTTTATTCCATGTCAAAAATTTTGGCCATATTTTTGGATCTAACATAGACAACAAGATAATTTTTGAGAATGTTGTAGCTCATAAGATGTCTTATCAAAAAAGAATCATTTTTGCGAATCTACTAAAATTTTTGATTAGAACTTTTTTAAGAAAATTAAATCTTCAAGTTTTTGCAATTACTTGAAAAAGTTTTTAAGGTAATTTTTACTATTTCAAATTTTTAATTTGCTACTCTGCAGAAATGTTTAACATACAATATTTCAAAAATAAAGATTTACATTTTAAAGTTATCTTATGCTTCATATAAAATTGAGTCTTAAAATTAGTATACTTGATTATTTACCCTTTAATTTATTTCACTCTCAGCATATTTTCTGGATATCTATGTGCAACAACAAATAATAAATAGCGATAACTATCAGGAAACAGTTGAATACATCATAAGTCAATCGATAAATTGTCCTGTTCTGATGATGAAATATGTCAACAGTTCATAAAAACAATATCAATAAAATCAGCACTACGAACTAAACTACATCGAGGGAACAATCACTGGAACTGGAAATGTCTCTCTGGTCATTTATCTATCTGCAATTACATTTTTCTTGTACAATTTCTTTTTTTGTTATTTTGTTATTGCAACTGAAGTGTAGAACATAGTAAGTTCTTAATGTTCTATTCTTAATCTTAATCTCATTCGTAGAGCTCGGTTCTTTGTAATGACCAATGCAAACGGTAATGTGTTTGGCATCATAAATCGTTTTTGATTATTTATTTATATTTACAATCTGCAATTGAATGCTCCAGCATCAGCGGTAGCAAACAACTTATTGTCAGTTGTTGAACGACAGATTTGGAATTTATAAGTTTTGCAACGATCGAATGACAACTGGTCAGACATAATTTAATATAAATAGATGAACGAAAGCATAACTCACGATAGTTCTCTATCAGAAATCAATCGTTCAAGTTGTTTTGTCATTTGTTGAATTTGTTGTTGCTACAACAAATTTCCTTCCTTAATTAAAGAACGAAAAAGTTTTTTTGAAAATGAATTGATTTAATTGCGGTTTCAATGCGTTAATTTGCAATTAGATATCCGAAATTATTTCGGCGTGAAGACGTTTGAAATTTCGGGGGTCATTAAGCAAGCAAAACATCATTATTACGATGGCGTTAGACATGGCGTAATTGTTAAAAAAGTAAAAGCATTCGAGCAACTTTTTCGTTCGGTGCGTCGGCCATAATTTCGGTTTCGACGTCGTCGTCCATCTCGCTCGAAAATTTCTATTCACTCGTCCGTTATTAAAACACTATTTGGCAAGTTGTACGTACACGAAAGACTTTCGCTTCGATGGCGAATGAAGAAGTAGGCGAATTTCATCCATAACCGCGTAGATTTTCGACGTTTCCCGTCGTTTTTTTTTTATTTCGGTATCGTTTAAAGTGAATTATGACATCGATGCGAATTGTAGCATGTTCTACACGAGCGAGCGCAATTGTTCGTGCGTCGATGATCGCATCAATCATTTGCATTTCAAACTACATCTCGCCGAAGAAGTACATACACAAAGGCGAAAGTTCACCAGCGAACTGATTCACGAATTTTGTAGCTGGCATGTGCGAAAGGAAAAAGTGGAGAAAAATGTGGAAATGGATTTGCATATCGACGTTGTCGGATCGAAACAATTGTCAATAAATAATCATAAATTGCGTCGAGATTGGAGCTGAATGAAGCATTCTCCGGCTTTTAGTGTGTCGATCAAGTCATCGAAATCGATAAATCAATCCGATTTTTATCAGATTTAACCGATCTATGCACGATTGATAGGACGAGAACTTTCACCTGAACCACTTTTTTACACTTAATCGATTGAATGTGTCAAAAATGAGAGGATTAGCCGAATTTATAACTACTAAAATAGAATATCAAAAGGCTAATGAGCGATGAAATTAACTTCAGATCTTTTGGTTTGTAGCCTCTTAAATTCTATAAGTAAAATTAGCAACTAATGCAGCTTTTGAAACTGAAATGACATTGAGATGATTAATATTTCCCGATTTTTTCGTCCACTATATCCTCAACTAATCGTTAGCTGGTTTGTTTCAAATCGACAAACGAAAATACAAAAAGGTCAACCCACACAAAAATAATTCGAATTCGTTTCTGCAATTTTTTCTTTTTGGTTTCACTAAATGAAAACGTTTACTTTCAACGAGTATAAGACGTATAAGAAATACAAGAAGAGGTCGTTTGGTCGATTTAGTAAACTTGCTTGCTCGTTCTTGGTTGAGCTTAATTACTTTTTGGACGCCATATTTCAATACAATCCTCGATGAGTGTTATATTATGATTGATGATTGATGTTGATCTGCCTTCTCTTAATACCTAGGTAAATTGAAGACAACTCGAGGAGCAAATGCGCAAATGTTAATTCGTTTTAATTTGTACTGCTGACGAAGTTGGTAAAAAGTTTTTCAAATTTTGTCAGAATGCTTTTTGGTTTTAATTAATACTTCTGCTTGTTCGACATGACAATTAAGGATATGATTAATTGATTTCATGTTGAACAAGTTAGATGTTGTTCAGTAAGCTTGTTATTATGAAGAAATTAAGCAATAAGGAAAATATTTTCTGTTCAGGACTCATACGATTATTTTTAATTTAATTTTTTTAAATATTTGTTTCAATTAGTCAACCGAAAGGAATTATGTTTTTATTCATTAAACGATGAAATATTATTAAATATTTATTAAATATTTATTAAAAATTAGAAACTTTCGAAAACTATTAATCAATCATAAAAATAAAACAAAACAATTCTCGAAATCGTTTCTCTAAATAAATATTTCACTTCTAAGAATATTTGAGGATGCTTCTGAAGTTTCTTGTGGTAAACAATAAAAAATGATGTGGAAATTTGTTTTCTTCATCTTGTACCGAGCGTGATTTATTGGAAGTGAGACAATAAGCTATAAAAACGAATATAGATTTTAACTGCAAATTGATTTATTGGTTGGAACGAATGAGACAACCATGGAAAATTCAAGGATACCTAGAGACACATTTGTTATATGATAACAACTATCCTTTCTATAACAATGATATAATATCATCGAAATTATAGTGATCAGAAAAAATGTATGTTGAAAACCAAATTTCAATAATGAATCCAATATTGATGTTCATATTTTGAGGAATGTATTCCTTTTAAAATTTCTATAAGACATTCCAATAAGTTTTTAATCAAGGAAAGGTATTTTTTATTAATTTATGACCCTGCACATTTAAAATTTAAATTGCATGCATATTTTCAAGAAATACAACAAATAAAAACATAGCGGAAATTCGCGAATTTAAACCTTAAATTTCGGGTTATATATGGGTTTATCTGTCTGCTTGTTCCTATTTTGGTTTATGAATCAATTTCTACTAATATGGAGGAAGCTGTTGCGTTGAAATATATGGTGAACTTTGTAGTTTTGCAAAGAACTCCATCCAACTCGCAATTTGTGCTGGGTCTATTCGCAATGTTTTATATTCCACCTTGTTCAGGGTAAACAACTTTTTAGCAAGTATGTGTGTTTGTCTGACTCTGTTTGAATCCATCAAGTGTTAGTGTATAGTGTATACACTTGACTACTAGGTGTTTGGTTTTCCTAGACAAGTGACATAGGCATTGCACCATATACACAATTCCTGTTATTTTTAATTAAAATTTTATAAGAAATCATATAATTTTTTAGATTTAATTTATATTTAAAATTTAACAATTCAACAATTTGCAAAATTTATTTATCATATGTAATAAAGGATCAATCAATATTAACTCATTAATTACAAGCAGATCATTAAACATAAAAATCATTTCATGAAAGTTTTTATGAGTTTAAAAAGTTTGATTTAACTTTAACTTTGAAAACTGTTGGAATAATGTATACAAAATATGCAAGAGTATGCAAATTGATTGAATAATACAAAAGTGGAGTCCATCTGAAGACATCCATCCAATTCTCGATCGAATGCAATGCAATCAAGGAAGCTTGCATAAAAATAATCGCGTTTTATAAGATTCTTTAAGAATCCAATGTGAAATAATCTAGATGTAGGAAGGATTTGCAGTGCTGTCTTTAGAATGGATTAGGAATTTATAGACAATGGAATATCTTTGGAAGCAGATTCCATTTATAACTATGAATCCGATGCTAATTTTGTAGGTGGAAAGTGATTTATATTCAATAATAACAAAACACTTCAGGCAGTTCGTATTCGTTCGTTTTATGTGTGTGCTTCAAACATTTACATGCAATAAACAAATTTGAGCGATATAAACAAAGAATTGCAGAATAGTTTTGTGTTTATTTTATGATCAGAGCAATAAAAATACTTTTTCGATTATTATCTCCCACGCTTGTAACGGTAATCTGGATTAAATACCTTTAATAGATTCGTCAGATAATAAAATTTTATATATTGCTAATAAATTTTCTGTTTGAAATAGTAAATTTGCATTAACAGTTTTGATCTGCGTTTTGTAACATTTAAGTTCAAAATAAAGTTTTCCAATATCAAAAAGAAGAAGTTAAACTTAAAATTAAAAGTCAAATAATAAAAAAAGTTCTGATAAAGTTGTCTGAAATTTCCCAAGGAAAAACCCACATAAATATTAAGTTTATCAATAAAATTCAAGTTTGCATCGTATATAGACACACATTTTCGCAACTCTTTTTTTTTATTTCAACGTAGTATTTACAGGAAACTACTTGAAAATCCTGCCTCTTCGTATTGAACAAACATTCTCCTTACTCAATCGAATCCATTGAATCGTTTCTACCCGGAATCATCCGGGCTCTCATCTCAACTATCGAACACTGGAATCAACAACATCTTGAAGACAAACACAATCCAACACTTACACGTATCGATGACGTCTTTGCGAAGCGAACAATAATTGCGATTAAATTGTTATTCCCCGAATAGAAGCACGCGGGAGGGAAATCGTCAATAAGCAAACAGCGAAATGCAAAAGACTGTAGAGTCGATCGCAAAAACGAGGAGGAACGTCGAAGATTAATTGCGAATAAAAAGCAATTATAAGTAGATTTCCATGATGGAGTAATTGGCAGGTGAGCCGCAAGATCTACCTGTTTGGTCGCGCTAATAGAACAACTCAATCAATTCGAATGTGCACCACGTAAAGCGTTTTCAATTTCATTAGGCGATTGTTGCTATTCACCTCGAGTGCGCGGCTAATCAGCATCCGATAGGATTTATTGTTCGAATGATAAATGGTCATCAGCACACAGCGCAACAATCACATTCGTTTCCAACTTTCGGTTGTCCTTTCTGGAGGCGGCAATTATCCTATAATCGAATGTGAACTTCGCTGAATGAGCAAGCTGGAACTCTTAATGTGATAATAATTACGCGAGACATTATCTATCTATCGCAAATGCGTTTTGTGTTGGCTTGTTTTTGTCTTCAATTTGTTATTGATGTGTGAAGGCAAAATAGCTCTGAGAAACATAAATATATGAGCTCAAAAGTCTTAGAAGTAGTTTAAAAAATTCAATCAAAAATTTTTGGTGTGCCAAAAATTTCTGCAATATCCTGTATATATATATAATGATATGATTGAAATATCGCGAGTGTTTGATAATTTTTGAAGTATTTTGCTCATTAGTTATTAGCTAGGTTAAATTGTCTAGGTCTTATAAGTTTGCTAGGTTTTTGATTATGGTTTTGTTGCTTGAAGGTTGTCTTCGATTTCATCGTTAATTTTGTATAGTTAAGTGCTTCGTTTTTGAGTTTTATTGTAAGTTAATTAATCTCAATTGAGTTGAACGTTTGGATTGCTTAATTATTGCTATTTATAATTTGTTGTGGAACTTTTTGGAAATCTGGCTAACAGTCAATATTCTAATTGCACAATAATTATTTGGAAAATAAGGATATCTAAGAAAATAATTTTCAAATATTTGAAGGCATTTTCTGAAATAGATGTTTTATAATAGCAAATTTGCAACATTTTGCAAAATGTGAATAAGTCAAAATTTGATCATAATTTTGTTTATATGAACTACTTAATTATTAGTTATCCAGTTAGTTTACTAATATCAAGATAGTGAAACTTTTTTAACATTTGCTTATGAGGTTATTTTTAATTTAATACTAAGAATATGAATGGAAATAATTTTCAAACATTTGACTCAATTTTCTGGAATAACTTTTTTATAGTAGAGTCAAGAAACTTTTTGATTGTTTTTTTTTTATCAATTTCAAGGAATTTTAAATTCAATACATTTACTGAGAAAATCTGGATAACTAACAATAAATTAATAGAACTTTTCAAAAATAAGAATATCGAAGCAAATAATTTTCAAATCTTTGACTGTATTTTTTAAAATAGTTCTTTGATAACAAATAATTGAAAAATTTGTTTTTTCCTGTCGAATTCAAAATTCAATTTAATGATTTCAATTTCACTTCATTCTACTATATTAATCAGTCAAAAATGGATTATTTCCTCGCTCGGAAGATCTCTAGTTAGATGATAAGTTTTCATCTTAATTTATTTAGCTTATTTACCTGAAACTACAAAAATGTGCACTTAAAACTAATCAGTCTTCTACAAACCAACTTTTTTGGTTTTCTGTCTTTCTATCCTTTCTGTTTACATCTGAACTCATACAAACCACAAACTTCTTCCAACACAGAATATTTATACATATTTCACATAGATAATTCAGTCCATGTGCAAATTCCCCAGTAAACCAAATATTCGCGCACTGAAGCACAGCAAGAGTAACAAGAAGTTTAACACGGCGAGTCAGCAATGCGCACACTCAAAGCACTCAAGCATGCGTTATCCACGGCTCGTCAGGCCGAGAGAAAGTATAAATTAATAATTTCTCTGGCATACTGAACGTGTTTTACAATCGAACTCATCGAATGAGGTAATAGTCGAAGCTGGTTGTGCAATTCTTCACTTCTTGCACTCGCGAACGAACTTTCAGTCGTGTCGCATTATCAGCTCCCAGCCGAAGAAAACCTGTCCAACGCATGTTGACAAATTACATTAGATACATTTTCGGATCGCAGACTTCAGGAAGCAATCCATAATTTGATTAACACCATGCTTCAGCTTGTTATCACATATCAGTTGATATTTTTCGCTTTCATAAAAATCCGCCCAAAATATTTACCAGCAACCACAACATAAACGTGTAATTACAACAATTATTTTCCTATAATTTACATTCTCTGAAAGTCTCAGTGATTAACAGCAGCGTTTACATCATAATTATTGTCTTAATTAAACAATTTATGAGCCGGCTTCGTGGACACCGCGCGCAACGTTTTATTAGTTATTATTTATTGTGCGGATTTTCATCCATCCATGCAATTCTGATAGTGCACATTATTCAAAATCGAATTGCCATTAATAATGATTAATTTCGAACATTTTGATGTAAATGATGGGAATTACCATACGATTGAAATGCAATTATTTAATATGAAAATCTTTCGAGTGAGTGAAATCCATTGATTGCTGAATAATCAGCGTTTGTTTACGATAAAAGTGAATTGGCCCAGTGAACCAGTCTTATTAGTATACTAGCTATTAAGTCTAGCATGCTTTCGTTACTTTCGTTCATTTCTTCGTTCTTGCAGCACATGTCGAAGGCCCAGATTTGCCATCGGTTTGAAAATGAAAGTAGTCTCTCTGTTCCACGCCCGACTTTATTTCGTTCTTCCTATTTCAATGTTTACGCGTTCGATTACAACTATGCACGCATAAATGATTGCTGAATGAATTAATAATCATGACGTGTGTCCGCTTGTTTCTTGATTGCAGCAGACACAAGTTGATGGTAATTTCAATAAGGTGCAAACCTGAATTTTAATTTTAGTTCTTGCTACCAAACAAATTTCTTTAATTTTTACACATTTGCTACAAATTCGATTGATAAGTTATGAATTGATTACCATCAGAAGAGACGAAAAATCTTCTATTAAATTGCTTGTTTTTCTTGTTTTTTTTTTTAACTTTGAAGTAAGTTCCTTGAAAGAATGCATAGATTTCTGTATTTCACATACAATATTTACCTGTGTAACTGACGGATTATTACGGCAATAACAAATCGCTTCATTAAAACTTTACAATGAGATCACATGTGCGATAAAATTCCCTCTTGGAACGTGATACGAAACCGCAACAATAACAATAAGCTGCTGAATTCCTCATTACAAGTTGTAAATGCATTTTTCTTCACATCGAGTTCTTCTCACAAGTAAAACCACTAATGAATTCTAAAAATAAACTAAATATTATCTACAATAATACCAATCATTTGTCTTCTACATTACAGAAAGTTATATCATCATGAAAGCATCAATACAAATCAAATTTCCTGTGTAATAAGTAAACCTCAAACTCTAGAAATTATTTAAGATCATTTAAGTTATTCATATTTTCTCATAATAATTTTATACATTATATAAAACAAGATTTTTCTTACTTATTTTACCATGGAAAATTAGTTTTATAATTTTTAGGGTTTACACGATTCCTATGTTCAAAAAAAATAATATTTCTTGAAAAACTATCTTATAGAAATTTAAAAGGATGATAATATTTTGGGATAGCTTTATTTGTTACTCACAAATAGAGTTATTAATTAAATTTAAATGAAACTATAATCGATATTAAAATGGAAGTTCAATGGACATTTTAAGTGTTATTACATCGATACCTGCACAATCCAATTACTAATTACTTCTTGTTTGTTTGTTACAGGTAAGGAACACATTCTACATGTTCAACTTGTTGATTCATCCGGCCTACTGCTCGAATGGCTAAGTACTTTTACTTATGGCTTATGAGTATAAGTATGAGTATGAGTGTTCGAAACTCACTCGAGCTTGTACTACTTTATAATAGTTAGTAATACTCGTTCATATATGGATGGAATGAATATATGAGAACTCCTGTGGTGGACATAAAGGCAAAAGTCGAGGTGTAAGAACATGTCAGTTGAGGTAAATTATTACGATTTTAATAACGTCTGTCAGAGTTATTCGTATCTAATGGGCGTAAGTGCACTTAGAAAATATTTATATCAAACTTAAATTGAGTAGACTCATTAAGTTGAAGAAATATGATAAAGATTTTATAACAAACTGAAATTACTCAAATAGTAATTATATTACAGAATAAAATAACATATTTTTCTTATTAAATATGATCAGGAAATAGAACTTTAAAGTTTTCCCTGGAGAATAATTTTATATAATTTTAGTTAAAATTAAACATACATTTTGCATAATAAAATCATTATTCATTTTTTTGATAATAAGAAAGAAACATTTTTTTCGAAATTTTACTAATGAGCTTTCTATACGCACAAATTAAAATTTCATGCAAACTGCAAACTTTTCTAGTTTTACAAATACCCAAATTTCTTGCAAATTGACTGATGACTTAAAATTCGCAGACAGAATTTAACGAGCGGTGAACAAAGCCTAATAAATCAGCATTCATATGCTAAATTGGTTGTTTAACAACTTTCTTTCTTCACGCACATTTTTTTATTTTCGGTATTTCATCAACACCCAAAATTTGCATTTCATTCGCACATTTCTAACTTACAATTTCAATTAAACGCACCTTAACGACTATTTAATTCCATGGATTAGAGCAACGAATTTTTGAATTACTTTTGAATTAATTATTTGCTATGAGAGATTGTTCACGCATTAAATTATAATTTTTTATGGCCAACTCAAATAAAAAGCAGTGAGCGAGCAAGATTGAATTATTAAGTCTTCGTATCCGTATAAAAGTACGCACCATGCGAATCTACTTGCAACAATTAGTGAAAGTGACGCGTAATCTAGTTTTTTCCTCGTTATAACGAAGCGTTAAACGAAAAGGTGCGTAAATGCGCGCTTATTACTGGAACAAGATACCATAAATAGAATCAAGTCATCATGCGTGCTTTCTTCCGTTCTTTTTTTTTTTTCTTCTTCATCATCAACTTTTAATCTTCAAGATATCATAAATTCGACATTTTCTTAGATTGGATACATCCATTTACAAGCAGCTCTCTATGACGATTATTTGATAAATAAATTGAACCTGACATAAAGTAAACGAAGGGAATTTTTCAAAGACTTCTTTCTTGCAAGGAATTTTCCCGTATTGGAAACGTGTGCACGCAAGTTAATTGGATTTCTTTCCGCAATTTTCTCGTTTTACTCGACGTCAATATGGAATTATCTGTCAATACGCACGGGCGTATGAAATTGCATTTGCTGCTGGTAATAACATGACAAACACTTTGCAATTTTTTGCGATTCGTTAGTACCTGCATTAATTTGTCTTCGTATGCAGGAAAATATTAGGCGGGGCTGGCTCGACTAATGTAAACCAGTCGTAAAGGTGAATTAAATCAAGAGTTGATTGTTAGGCATCTCAAGTATGTAAAAGTGCAAGAACAAATCGCGTACATATTGAATGAGATGACTTTTTTCTGCATGCGATTTGTATGTGTATGGGTGACGTTTTGCATGTCGTCGCATTCAATGGGAGCAATTATTATGTTAATTGCGATTTGCATGTATTTGCACGCGTACAAGACGCAGACCTGACGTGTACTTGCATTACAAGTTCATTTATTGTTTTAATCGTTTCCTGTCGGTTGCATTAGATCGAACTACTACATGCTATTGTTTAGATCTTTTTGATAACATTTTGATTGCTGGAGAAATTCAAGTACAAATAAGAGTCACTTTTTAGTTTTTTTTTTTCATCTTTATTTCTTCTTGTTAGTTTTAATTTAGGTTTATCCTGTAAAAATTTAAAATTTTCCCGGTAAAATTTGAATCAAATAAACTCTTCTTTTATTTGAATCCTTATTTTTTAAAGCTTTGACTTTAAATTTTCTCCAGTTTTTTCTTATTTTTTTTATCTCTGCAATGATTCATTTAAGGGACAAATTGAAAATGGCAGTTTGCAAACCCTGAAACTTAATTGCAGACGTTTAGAGCACCATCTCTATCGACAATCTCTCTTATTGACAAAACCAGCATGGAAGGCAATTGGCAAATTCCCTCCAGTCTAATAAATCATTGTCGTTAACGCCCGCTGCGAAATCTCGCTGCTCGTAAATAAACGATAAGTACCACAATTTTTTTCCCAGGGTTTACCATTCCCTATGAAAAGCAGGACTTTCAATGCTCTTTCGAGCAGAAAACGACCTCTCACATATATCTGTTTTATTTACGCTCTGTCCATTACCAAATTTTTGTCCGTGTTGATACTCATTCAAGCAATTTACACCATTTATGAACATTTTTAACAAAATTTTTCGCAAGACCTGCGCGAGGATGATTGACAAGCAAGGTCTTCAAAATATTTACACATGAGCATACAAATGGTTGGATTTCTACTACAGGATGAAATTTTTTTTTCAAAGCTTTAATGATGTGTGGTTTCTAAAAATAGTTGTAGGCACGTGCTGATTGCTTGCAAATTTCTTTGTCATTTACTAAAATTGCCAAAAAAATAATAATCGCATATAGATTTTCACTATAAATTTAAACTTCGAAATTCAGTGCAATGGGATTTTAGCTGTCCTGTATTAATTAACAAATGTTTAATTATTAGAGTCTTTGTTCAAGAATTGCAGACTTTTCTGCTTCTTCTATAAATCTTCCAATTACGATTCAATCCTGATGATTCTCCGGTCTGGTGCTGTTTCGAATAACATTATCATTAATTATAATTTGTGGTGTATCTGCATGTGCAATGAACATTTAATCAAGATAACCATTCAGCTTCAGTCAGTGCTGCATTGTAGTGCTATTATTAACAACAAAAGTCATTTAATATCACAGCTTGCTGTTGTTGGTATTGTTGTCAGTGGAAATCCCAAGATGGCTAACAAAATTTGATTCCTTTAATGATATAATAAAACTAACTCGTCCCGGAATCATAAAAAAAATTAAGTCTATAATTAACAAAAATGATTCATCGACAAATTCATCGACACGTTGAATTCAGTTGATGTCAAATGCTCTTAAAAGTGAAATTGTATTTACGATATTTTCACTTTCAATCAATTTGATAGATAGATGTAATGGAACGTGGGTTACTGCTAAAAGTCCTTCTAGAACTTTAGTATTCTTGTTTCTTGGTAATAAGTGATTTAAATCAATTTATTGTTCGTGAATGCCTAGAAATAACGTAGAATCAAAAATAAATATGAAATAATCGTAAATGACATTTTTGTCGACAAGAAGAATTGGAAAGATAATGAATTGTGTGTATTGTTAATTCAATTAATTACATAGTTTTCCAATTTCTTATGGAAATTAGTTTGAAGTATTATTCTTATGCTATTATTTCAATATTTTCATTGAAACTTTGCTTCGTTTTGATTTTATTCTCTATTATTTTTCAATAACTGCAAGTTTATTATGTGTAATTATTTTAAATGAAAGGAGTTTAATAAGGAGGTTTATTAAAATCAGTTGTTTAATTTGTGAGATTTGTAAATGGAACGATATGAACCCATTACGAATTGCAAAATCGCAAAATTTTCGTTTTTTCGCGCCTTTAACTGCGTATAACTTTTGAACGTTTGCACGAATTAGAGTAAAGTTGGAACTAAATTGTAGATCTTGACGAGTACTTTCCAAAAATGTATGGTTTCATGCCCTTTTGGCCATGGGGAGAGTAGAAATCGCGTTCGAAGAAAAAATTCGAAAAAAAAAGTTTGTAGCGAAAAAAACGATAGGAAATTCTTAAAATCGCTCGAGTTTTCAAAAATTTTCATATCTCCGAAACTACTGGACCGATTTTGATGATTCAAACGGCATTTATAGNCGAACCAGAAAAATGGGGTCCTAATAATGCAAAATTTTCGCTTTTTTCGCGTCTTTAACTGCGTATAACTTTTGAACGTTTGGACCAATTAGAGTAAAGTTGGAACCAAATTGTAGATATGGACGAGTACTTTCCAAAAATGTATGAGTTCATGCCCTTTTTGCCATGGGAAGAGTAGAAATCGCGTTCGAAGAAAAAATTCGAAAAAAAAGTTTGTAGCGAAAAGACCTATATGAAATTAATAAAATCGCTCGAGTTTTCAAAAATGTTCATATCTCCGAAACTAATAGAACGATTTGGATGATTCAAACGGTATTTGCCATATTTTGGCGAAAAAATACAAAAAATGGAAAATTTTCGCTTTTTTGCATCACATACCTAAAAAAGTTTTTATTTCTAAAATCCAACCGAATTTTCATTAGATCTATTGGTATCTTGTACTAAACACCTTCCAAATTGACATATTGACATGCAGACTGTTGAAGATAGGATAAGATAATGCAATGACGTGCGGGCATGGATAATTGCCAATCAGTGTGTAATAGGTGCGTGTGTCGAGAATTCGCAAGTGATTAAGATTTGCGTGTCTTCGAGTGCGCCTTGGCTGAAGGAAGACTGGTTGCAATCGTTGAAAGAAAGTAGGAGAGCTGTGGCCTCGACAGAAGGATCAGCCAGTAGGTCAGTAGTCGTTCGTTCGCGAATAATATCGGCAATATGCACTCCTCATGCAGCACACTTCATGCAATCGGCCGAGTAAGTTGCTCATGCAAATGCTGCGAGCTGGTAATACGTGCAGACATGGCGTTCGTTACATTTGAAAGAAAGTGAAATTTACACTTCCTTAATGGCCGCACGCCGCCACAACACTCGCTCAAGACTTTCTCATTGAGCCAGCTAGACGAGTAGTAATCATTAAAATGCATACCGAGTGTTATCTAACACTTGCTGGCTGCTGGTACACAACCGAAGAACAATCGAGTATTTAGTGGGGCAAAACGAACGTTTTGCATTTCAATCAGACATTTCATAATCCAATAGAAAATTCTTCCATTTTTTTTACACCATTCTGAAGAGATTATTGATTCGTTGAATTGAAGAGTAAATTGCAGTGTAAATATGAACGTTTTGCTTCATTGCACCAAGGAGGACTTATCGGACGAGACGTCGTGTACGATTTATTATTTAATCATTTCGCACACCGTCGATCAACACGTGACTGCAATATTCTACTTAAGTCGGTTCGGTTTGATTTATGTCACGCATTATGCAGTTGAAAATGCAGCGGAAAATTGGCGATATTATAATGCTAATGGCAAAATAGCAAATTGATAAAATTGTTTGTTTTATTCCACATCGTCTTTATTGTATGCTGCATTCGATTTGCGATTGCAATAATTGTGGGTTTAGTTGAATATTTATTCTGCGTTGCTTATTCACAATTTTAGCGTAAACTGACAATCACTAAATTGTTATTCTAATCGCAAAAAATTGAATGGAATAAATTCATAAATCGGCATGAGAATTGGAATAGAAATGATTCGCATGAATTAATTGTCTTAAGTAAAAAGCAAATGTTTAATAGTGAATTAAATGAACAGCTATTATTGCAACGATTATGTGTGATAATTAAAATTGCGAACAAACGCGCTACGCATATTATTGTAATTAAACGTGGGTAATTATCACATTGAAATTAAATAAATGTTGCAATTTTCAAATTGCCCATGGAATAGAAGAATTTTGTCAGCTTCAATTATAAAAGTAAAAATTTAAAAGCATTTTTGTTTAGTGAAAAGAATTCTGAAGTTGGTAAAATTTTTTGGATGCAGTAACTAAATTTTAATATGCAATATTTTTAATATTGCTTTTGGAAATTTTTCAATGCAGGAAATAACCCCAAATTGATTTTATATAATTTAAAATTATGCAAATGTTATTAAACCAAGCAAAACATAAACACCAATCAAATCGATAAATTTAATTTAATCGAAAACTAATTAACACATTGATCGAACTGATTATTATTGATCCCTGCCGAGATATCGATCGCATTTGACCAAACTGATCGCATTCGATTAACAAAATCTAACATGAACCAAAATTTAAATAAAGCTCACATTCCAAATAAACACTAATTCTAAATTTAAATTCAAACCCACTCAGAAATCTTAACATCTCACTTCCCATTTATCTAGTTTACTAAATTAGAATGCCAACTAGATTGATACAACATACAATTCCTTTCATTTTTACCTTTAAATTGAATGTTCAAATCGTAATTCCAAATTCAATTTGATCTCCATGAATATTCATATCATGTTCATTGCAATAATATTAACAATTGCCATTTGAAAAGTGCATGATTATTAACAATCATCCTAACGAGAGCAAAATTATAATTATTTATCTTGATTGCTCATCAAGCCATTCAATTTCATTCGTGGACAGAATGCGGTCAAAATTTGATTTCGATTTCATTCGCGTTTCAATTTCAGCTTGAATTTTAAACGTAGGTTCGGTTCGGTTCTATTTGGTTTATTACCATTGACTGTTTGATTATCGAGTCAGTCGGACAACTCGTAGCTTTTCATGTGTGAATTTAATTCTAAACGGAAGTCGCTAATTTCGACCCGATTCGCTTTTTTTCATTATTTGTTTATTGTTAGACAAGTACGTCAGAATGAAATGAGTAATATTTTTGTTCGTGTATGAATGAAGAGGAGAGGTTCGAGTTTCAAATGGTCGACAATGTCATCTATTTGAATTTGCTTGTTGTTGCAATGTCACAGCAATGGTCATTCATTATTTTGTGCGTTAAAATGCGCACAAAAGCTGGAAAAGGTTTTTGCCAATTTAATGAATTGCAGTTGTCGTTTTGATGCCTGCATGTTCGTTTAATCATTGAATATGCATTTTGCTAATTGCAACATTTTTATTGTTGTTATGAATTCTTGTAGTGGTTGTTTATGATTTGATGGACATATTATACATTGTTTTGTCAGATTAACAACATTTTTGGGAATAGAAGTTAATTAAAAGTTAAAATTCCAGAACTTATTCTTGTAGGTAAATGTTTTTAATTAATTTTTTGTAAAATAAAAACTAACTTAATTATATTTGTTCCTTAAGATGATTATAATATAATTATTTTTGAACTTCATCTAAAAAATTATCATTTTCTTAATTATCTTTCTTAAGACTTTAAATTAGTATATCTTGAAAAATCACAATATTTCTATTAATATTTTTTCTTTTCGATTTTTCAATTCCCAGCTTGAATATTTTTAAGAAATTCTTCCATTAGAAAGAAAAACCAATGATTACAATTTCTTGATTAAAACTTTTCTCGAATTTCCAAAATATTTTTCTTTGTTCAACTTTTCATGGAGTTTAGGAGTTAATGATAAAAAAAGAACGTTAGAATTCAATAAATCGAAGTTTTAAAATGAATTTTAATCAAGGAAAAGCTTGCAATCATAATTTTAATTAACATTTTTTTCTTTATCATTTTCCAGACAAAAAATTAGAAAGTTTTTATTGAATTTTCTCTGAATTTAAACTTCAGGAAAAGTTTGAAGTTTCATCCAAAAAATAGTGTAATTTTCAGATACTTTAAAACAAATTTTAATCAAGGAAAACTTATGAAACTGTATGAACTTTATATTTATTCTCTACGATAATTCAAAATCAAAATTTAATTTTTACCTACACTTGCATTTAAAACATGATCAATTTCACTTGAATTCCTAATTAGGAAATCAGCAATTAAATAAATAACCATTCTTCCGCTTACTAACCTAATTACGATCCAACACGTAGAGTTATTACATAACAAGCACCTCCTGATAGGCCATTTAACATAAATTTTCATTTTTATTACACTCATCTGCATATTGAAGAAAAATTATGTTCCTTACCGTTGCAACAGCTTTTTATTTCATAAATCTTCCTCTTTATATTGCCAAATGAAAAAAGGAAAACTTCTATAAAGAAGTAAATGCATCTTTCAGATAACACTCAGAGAATAGTTTTTCTTGATTGCTTGATTTAAGTATGTAATCAAATTCATCGAATGCCAACAAATTTTGAGTGCATGTTCGACACGTTAACTGATTTGGAGGAAATCCACGAAAAATCCTCTAAGAGTCTGTTGGCACGATAGATGGTAGAATGCATTCGATCCCAGATGCAGGAAATACTGCAAAATCCACGAAGCAGCGCAATTGAATTTGCATTTGTGCGCTACGAGCATTGTGCACGTATTCGAATTGTTTACACAGTGAAAATGTAGTTTACTTGGCTGAGTGAGTGTGGAACTTCTCGGCTGGCACAATTTCTGTTTCACTGGAACACAGCGCGTTCTTTTCCGTCCACGTTTCGCCAACTTTTTTCCTCTTCTTGTTGCTTTGTCTTGCGGCCATTATTTCCATTCTTCGAGCGCGCGCGCGTGTGTGCATTTCCGCGTTTGTTTTCGACCTGGAAAAATCCCAGTGCTGCTCTTCTTTGTTTGTCGAGGAAATTACACAATACCAGCACCGGAAAAATCTGCATACTAATTAGCCGTTTGCAATAATTCATAGTTTCGCCAATTTGTCGAAATATTTTCGGCAATATCTTCACTTATTTCGGATTTGGGAACCAACGAATTTCTGACGTCTATTGCCAACTGAAGCTTTCACTTTAATTCACATCTCATGCCGCAATACCTTACGCAATAATGATGATTTTTTATTAGAAATCATGTTTAATTAATTTTGGAAATTGCCGAATTCACCTGGAACCTTTCATCCGGTTGGTAATTAATTAGTGCGCTTGAATCCTTGATGGGGAAAATTTCGGGATGGGTAATCCTGACATTTTAGCAATTCTAATGCGGTGGCATTTGAACGGCAATTACAATTTATAATCGCAGGGCAATTGCGGAAACTCGACCACTTTCCATTTGGCGAACGAATCGATTCGTTTGGATTAAACGAACTGGGAATAGAATCTCGCGGGTTCGGTTTTGGTGATCGACCCATTCGGGCTCCAGCCGCATAATTTCCTGCTTCGTTCAATTCGGACTTACTCTCTCACTACAATTCTACAATTTTATTGCACTCTGCAAAAAATGCAAAAAAAAATCGCCAATGAGTCGTACAAATTGATTATTTTTCGGAAGCATGGATTAATGATTCGAGCCACCGTAAAATTGCGATTTTTTGTGCATGGCTTGCCTGAAATTCATTCAATGTCTGCACGATTGCCGCACCAACAATTGGACATATTGTGGCTGCAGCTTTCCTCGTGAAAGTGAGAGTTGTCTTCGGTCTTCGTGCGATTCGCTGAAATGCTCGATGGTGGGCCAAAGAACTCTGCGGATCTTTTCGGTCATATCTTCCGCAATAACGCAACGATGAGAGTCTTTGGAACCGCCTGCAAAACGCAACGCATTGTTGAGGATTGAATTGTGCAAAGACGCACAAAAGAAAAGAGATGTAGGAACCAATAAATTGCGTGTACACGAAATATTTGTTAGTCGTGTCAACGCAATTTATACCTTTTTTGGTTTCTACAGAGTGATCCAATCTTTATAAAAGTCCAAAATTTGGATTACCAATCTATGGATTTCACTCATGAATGTTGGAAAATACAAAAGGACTCCCAAAACTCGATTACAAACTTGAACAAAGTTCACGATTCACAAACATCAATTTAATTTTCCGAATGAAATACTTCACTAATTTAATCAACATGAACGAACACTTTTAGTTAAATTTTGATTAAACTTTCATGCGTTTGATAATATCCAAATGACTTGTAATTTCTTCGCTGTTTTTTATTTATAGTCACCAATTAATTCTTGACTTTGTAGATGAACATGCAGATTACATGCAGATTAAAATTGAATTCTTTATTGAAGCCATCGTAAAATCAATTTTAATTATTCGCGCTGTCTTTCTCACCAATAATGAAATCGGAGATGTTTTAATTACCGAACAACAACTTAATGAATGTCTGATATATCCGGCGTTTCGCCTAATAGATTTAATGATCGCTTAATGATCTAATGAAGTTTCATATCTTGCGCTTCTCATTCAAAATGCCTATGAATCGATAATTGTCCTGGTAATTCCACATGGAATTTAATGATTGATATGAATTACACCGAAATTTAAATCGTTTCCTATAAATTTTTTTATTCGTCTATTTAATTTTAATTGCTGCCAATATTTTTGCGAAGTTTCGTTCAGTAGAAAAGTATGTTGTTGATTGAGGAAGAATTTAAAAAACGCTCATTTAGGTGAATTTCTGCAACTCTTCAACTTCTTTCGTTTTCATTCACGTGGATTACGCAACAATACGGATTCTTCGTTTCCAGTCTTGAGCTCTTCCCATTCTTGTATTTGAGTAATTAGAGGAACGTTTGTTGTCGCATTTACATCGTGTGTAACACGCAAAATGCGAGACTTTCCGAGAAGATTACTTTTACTTTTATTTCCGAACTTTGTTTCTTCGGGTATTTCTTATTTCTTAATTAGAAACATTTTGTCCGCTTGAAAATGCTAATTATTTCTTATAACAATCACCAGAATTATTTTTAATTTATAATGGAAATAGAAATGAAAATGTCAATTCAATGTAGTTTTATGAAACTTAGAAAATGTCGTTTCAATCATTCAAATCGGTTCAGTAGTTTTCGAGATATCAAGTAACGTACCAAAAGAAATTGCCGCCCCCGAAAGATTTATACGCCCCCCACCGTCAACTTAGTCAGTGGAGAGTTTATTACCAGTCCTATTCCCTCTACGGTATGAAAATAAATACCATTATCTGAAAAATTTGTTATTTGAAGAAAATTATTTTTAATCTACAATTTTCGGGCAATTTTCTGCCGCCCCCTTGTATGTTGAAGCTATACCACCCCCGAAACATCTACCATCTCCTCTTATTTAATGTGTATACCAAGTTGGAACAACATTGATTAGAATTTACCATCACATTTTCAAGATTTTTTATTTTAAGTGTAGAGTAAAGTGCCACCCCCAGACATTTTATAACACCTCCACCCCCAAAATATTAAACGTCTTAATATTATTAGTTTATATTCCAAATTTGGTGAAAATCGGACGAGCCGTTTTCGAGAAAAACCACTATAAAGTTTTAAAAAATCAATAATATCAAATATAAACATTTATAATTTATAAACAAATTGATTTCTGATGTTGCAAATCTCCAAATATGTCCACGAATATGTAATAAATAAACCCTGAAAATTTGGAAGTAATCGGTTCATTAGTTTCGGAGATATTAATGAAAATGTGATTGAGAAATAGCTCAAATCGATTCAATTTGGATTTTTTCGTGCCGCTTAAGGTGGTTTCTAAGGAACTCCGAACTCGAGTGTTTTAACCTTAGCAACAGCAATGTAAATCAAATGAGAGCCGCCATCATGGATTTTCGAGGGCATGCATCCGGTCTTAAGTTATTTGGTTGAACTATTGCCAATGTATTTTTCCATAAGGGTTGTTTTTCATTCTAATTCAAAAACTACTGGACCGATTTTGATGATCAAAAAGGCAAATTAAAGAGCACGATTTAAGCTTTGCCGTCACAGACTTTGATTTTTTAAAAAATCTTTAATATTTGAATAATAAATTAAATTAATTTTTAGATAAAATTTGAAATTATTGTCGCACTAAAATATTTATAACTTTTAAACTAATAAAGATATCGACTTGATTTTTTCACGGTTTGAAAGATAATGAGTTGTACTTTATATTTCTTAAATTTAGTACATTTTCTGTTAATTTTTCGAGGTGAATTTTCGAAAAATAATCAGCAATCTCTAAGAAATTTTGCTATTATTATCGCAATCAAGGGTATTTCACATTGGATATTTATTGATATGTTAATCGGGTAATCAACACATCACTTGGAACAATTCCTGCTTGTTCGGGCTCGCATAGCACGATCAACACGGCAGGCAATGATCGTTATGTAATGACACCAAATGAGGTCTTAATAACACGTCGACGCTCAAGCAATTGTCTAGTTATCGCGCAGAGATTTATGCACTTCCCATGAATTGAAAAACCAATTCCCATTACGAGCGCAAAAAAAATTGCTGCGAACATCTCTCAATGGAAAACCATTCCGCGAATGAATTCATAATGCGCGCGCATTTTTTCGCTGCAGTTCCGCTGCTTTTCCTCGATGGGCGCATCCATCATCGCCATCGTCCAACATTTTGCGCGATTTTATCGAACGGATATGAACATTTTAAGCGAACGCATCAACATTGTTATTATTTATTAAATTATTGTTATTGCGAATCATCGCTGCCTATTACAATGTTACTTAATGCGATTATCAAGATTGCGATAAGCGAGATTTGCATGTGGAATTGCAATTCGCTTTTTTTCTGCGAAATCGACGTGCATTGATGAATTCATGTGCGACATGGGACAAAATTGTAAGGTGAAATAAAGTATGCGATGAGGAAGTAAAAGCTCGGATCGAATCTATGAGCGTTTAATCATACATTTCGTCGATTCGCATTATTAGCATATAAAGTCATGCCGATTACGAATGCCGCCCACAATTTTCTTGTAAGGTCAAGGAGTCGAAACCCTCCTTGGCTGACAATACAAGAACGAAGTGAGGGCGGCACACCTGAAATGGAATCGCACATTCAATTTATTTAGTTAGCGAGTACGTTGGAAAAAAATCGCAGCGTGCAATGGATGTAATTTTCAATATGCCACACGCGATCTTTATTGCTAATAGACTTCAACAATAAATTACAAATTACCATAGGTTTATTATGTTAACAATGTGTGCTGCATGGACCTGTTCGATTGTTGTGTGTGGTATAAATAGAAAATTAATAATGGCCGCATCCAAAATTGTACTGTTTCAATTTAATGTTTTTTGGAGTCGTTAATCATTTCTAGTTAAAAGTATCATTTTATTATCATGTTTTTGGAAATTTATGTTTTTACAAATTGTTCTATTCGTCAAAGATCATTTTCATCCAGCTTCTTTTTAGACTCTTTAAAAGTATTCAAAAACTTTTAAATATATGGATTAATCAGGATTAATATATCCTTAATAATCTTCCAAGATATTTTTTGGGAACTTTGATCGAGTTATCCTTTTTCAAATTCACCAAAATCAATTTTGTAACACTCAAATTTCTTAGTTTTCTTTTTTGGTTTTTCTTCAGCCTTCATATCAATTATCCTTGCCAAGAAATACTTTAAAATTTTCTCTTTTCTTGCAATTTCTTTAATTTGACATTAGTTCATGAATATAAATTTATATTATTTTCATGGTTTCTCATGTCTTCATCATAGATCATCTTTATCCAGGGTCCTTTTTATAGATTCCTTTTAAGTAATTTCTGCATCCTTGAAGTTTCCATTAATCAGGAGTCTTATCCTGGATAATATCTTCGAAACTATAATACTTTTTTGGATTTCTTTAAGAGTGGTAGTTTTCTCTCAAGTTTTTAGAGTCTTAAAACTTTTTACCAAAACTGAACTAGTTTCTTTTCCTTAATTATCAACTGAGTGTCCTTGGAAAGAAATATTTTGGAAACATCCTGGTTTTTCACATTGGTCTATCATTACTTTTGGATGTAGCTTTATATATTCATGAATTTTTAGTTCTTGCACTAAACATTCAATTTTCTTTTGCTATCCTGTTCAGAATATGATTATCCTTGGATATTACAAGGAAGAAGATAGAAAATATATTGTCCAGGATCAACAATGACCAAAAGCTTTTACCATTTTGATTTCTGTGATAATAGTTTACCAAATTATTTAGTACACGAAAACTGACTAAAATACTCAAAAAATATCCAAAATACATTAAGCATAAGACTTGATGATAGTACAACAAATATTTGCTCCATTTTCACATAATTTCCTCCTGCTGAATGTGTGTGAAAGAACCAGTCAGAAAGCAATTAATCATCCCCGTCTCGAAACAATGATAAATACACATCCTTAAGTCGAGCCAGCAACAGAACGACGAGAATTACAAAAATCCAGCAACGAAAACATTATAAATCATGCGTGTGGATCATTTTCGACGAGCGAGACAAATTTTGCGCGCTGCTTTCTTGGACTCGGTCAGACTCATCTAATGGCAGTCGCATTCGTTCCCAAACATTTTTGGTACACGCATTCGAGATGCCAATGGACCTCGGCCAAGAATGATGAAACATCAACGCGCACATACAAGTGCAGCGAACAATTTCGTCCCGTTGGAGCTCTCGATCTAAATTCGGCAGCGCCTATGTTTAAACATTGTGTGTGCGCGCAATGAATGGCATAAATAAATAAATTCGGACGGAGAATGTCCGTGAAAGGTCGTAAATTATGACAGCACCCGAAAGGACGCCCGCCAGTGTATAATTAAGTTGTGCAAACGATCATTACCAATCGAATTTGAATGATCGAATGATGCACGAAGAAAAAATGAGAAACATTTCATGATGTGGTGAATTAAAAAAAATGGTTGTTTGATTGCTTGCTTGGTTGGTTGGGTGGCACACACGACTCTTGGACAATGTTAATTATTGTAATTATGCGGTCGAATTAATTTCGTTGCTATTCCATCTGATAGTTATTAGCAAATGCAGAAAAAACGCACAGGTGTTTTGCTTTGATTTATTGGAATATAATTTACATCCATAATTGTTGCTGAATGCTGAACGTGTTGCTGGGATGTTTGTTTATTTATTTATTATTTATTTATTGGCGAAAACCTACACGAATTGTTGTCGTAATCATCGAGAAAAACTAATCGATTCTGAATTGAAACAAAGAAAATTGGTTTTTAATTACATGCGTTTTGAATATCTTAAAATGCTTGGGAGGATATTTTCGTTTCAGTTTCTTCCTGATTTTATTTTAGCATCATTTCAAAGTTTCTGTCGCATTTTTCCAACATGACATTTCCGGTGCTTTGATTCAACACGGTTATTATCATTTGTGAATGAAAATTTACCAACGATAATTCACTGACAATAAATTCCAGTGGCATTGAAATTTTCTGAATGAACGTAGCTAATTTTATAGTGCAATAATTAAGTTTGCTTTAATTAATTTAGTAAACAATACCTTTTTCAATTTTAATTCACTCACTTTTTTTGAATTATAAAATTTCTAAAGTTTTATGTCTTTAGTTTTATCAATTGTAACACAAAACTTCTTTTTTATCCATAGGAAAAATTAGAGAAATTTATAATGGAAATTTTTTCATCGTTTGGTTAAATTTAGCCAATTAGTTGCTTGTATTAGCGTGGACCAAATGGCTGTTAATTAATATTGATGCGGCTTCAGCTAGTGATAAAAATAAACTTGGAAATCCTAGAAATAGAGTCACATGTTGTGTTTTCAATTTTAACAACTTCACACGCAGATATCCAACTTAATTTCCTGAAATTTTCTGCTGAAAATATCTCACTCAATTAACAATTTCAGTAAAAAATGTAATGCCATAAAATTTTATCAATTTCTTTTTATTTATTCGCAATTTTCTGTAACATGATGATTAAATCTAAAAGCATTTTAAGTCATCCATTCAAAATTATACAATTTTTAAAATTCTTTTCACAGATCTATGACTTCCTTATAAATTTATGTCCATGACTAAAAGTCCTTTACCTTTTTCTTCACCTAGCAATCACCTAACATACTCTAATAACGAGGTACTCCCCTCAAATAACAATAATAATCCAGTAATAAAAGTGCGCGACAAGAGGAAAACGATGACAATTGTAATAGCATTGTATTACTATAACAAAACAATAAAAATATAAAATAGCATACACAGCATGTTCCGCATAGAAGAGGTATAATTAGAGACCAATGTATCAAGGACATTCAGCAATCCGCGAATTATTTTTGCTATGGCTTCAGATTTGCATTCACATGTGATAAGCGCTCATATCTATAAATGGATGTGTACTTCAAACTTTACATTTTTCAAAAATGTCCTCAATTCTATTAATATAAATTTATCTATAAATTTTTTTAGTTTTTCTCCGATAATCACGTAATTAGAGTGTTCGAAAAGTGCTTGAAAACAATATTTACAAACTGATTTATAACTTAATTAGTAGTTTTGCTATGAGTTTTTTAGGTGTAGCCAATAAATTGTAGTAAGACAAATGCAAACGAAGCAAGGTGGGATTTGATTAGAATGAAACAATGTATTCAAACGACAACTAAATACGAACAATGCTCATTTATAAATCAGGCAATGATTATTAATTAATGCGGGCGACATTATGGGCTTTGTAATTTCAAGCCGCGCTCGTTCACGTTTGCGAATACGTTTGCAAATACGTTTGCAATTACACGCAGAGCGAAAGAACTGTACGAGACATTTATGTCACTTGTCTTCCGTCATTCCATGCGAGTTACCTGAATAACTATCACTCTTGTGCGTTTATTACACTTTCAAATGGCGTATCGATAATACATATGACAGTTTGCAATTATTTCATTAATGAAGGCGCAATTTCAGCAAAACATGAGATGCATTTTCGGAAAAATCTAATTACAATTACATTGCTTTTTAATGACGGATTAATTTGCGTTGTCACAATTGGCAATGCAATGGGATTATTTATGCACTGCATGTGCTCAAGCTCTGTTTAATTATGAATTATGCTAATTGCACGCACTCGCACACTAAATAATCTCGCCAAGATTTATGACAACAGCTCACGCACAATAGTTATTAATAGTTTTTGCTTTGACGATTTTTACAATTCTACAAAAGGTGATTGTTGTTAACTTTTGCTGATGGCAAATACAACTTAAATATTGTCCAAATCAATATTGATTTTCCCAATTTCTCATTGGTATTCGATGACTTGGCTGGTTGATGAAATCCTGCTAGTTTTGGTGGTACATGGTACGCCCTCAAGTTTTGGAAGTGAAAGTCGAAAAAAGTCGTCCGACAAGGAGCAAACAAGCGCCGAAAAGCAGAGATCCTCGATGGCGATATCTTCAGCATTCGGACGTCCTACTTTCACATTTCGTTCATATTAAAAGCGCCAAACTTTAAATCAACTTGCTCATGGATCTTTTTCGCATATCATCTCGCTGAAAAGCAGATTGCATTAGTCAATTTACGACCGTGCTGCTGTAATAACAATTGATGGTACAAGAAATATGCGATGTACACAGCGTAAATATGCTTATTTGATCGGTGTTCTATGTTTACCAGTTCAGGGACGTTCCACGGACGCGGTAACATAAAACGGATTAAAACCCAATAAGTGTAGGCGCTTTATTAATTTGCATATTAAACATTAGCGCTCAATATCGATGGATTGCTACCAACAATCGATCAACAATTGATGGCGGTGCCAAGTCAGCAGTTTTGCTTCGAGTCAAGCGACTTACTTGCTAGAAATTGCCATTTTGATTTCAAATCGCCTCCATTGGAAATCAATCACGGATGGTGTATATTGACGGTAAAAGCTTCAGCATTGCTGGCGTTTCTTCGGTACTTTACATACGATTTGCATAATGTAATCGTAAAGGTCGAGTGCTTTCAATTCGCTTCTTGGCTTCTATGATTGTCCACATGTCCATGCGATCGTTTGTCATCGCGTAGATCACATGAGTCGTTTGTTTCGTGGCTCATTCGAAACGGGGAAAACTCTCAGCCAATTATTCTAATCTGTTTATGTGTCTTTTTCATGCCTGCTGCCTTCGCTAATGCACGACGGGCTGTAAAATTCAAGAGAACCGTGTATGATTGTGCTGCCCAGCGGACTTGTTCATTAGATGACAATGAAATGCAAAAAATAATTATTAATTACACATGGGACACCGTCTCGTTGTTATTTATTGCGTTGACGAGGAATAATTTGCGCAAATATCTTTACTATACCATATTTTGCAATATAAGTAGAATACACAAACATTTTGAAATCTTCAATTCATTTCAAGGATAACTCGATTGAATTTCTTTAGTCCTGATGTTTCAGTACTCTGAATTATCTTTATATTATACCCAAAAAGTTTTTTATCAAAGTTTTAAGCTAAAGAATATCATTTCTTTATTATTTTTCCTGCTCGCAAAGAGAATTTAGCGAAAAACTACACTTTTTGCAATAAAAGTACAGAAGCATTTTGAAATCTTAATTCATTCCAAGGATGACTCGAATTTCATTACTTAGAAATCTTAATTAATTTCATGGATAACTCGAATTACTTTAATTTTAATGTGTTAGTACTCTGAATTGCCTCTAGATGGTGCCCAAATCACTTTTCAAACTTTCAAAACTTTTTACAACTTTTAACTGATTGTATATTTGCTTCTCTTTACAGGAAACAGTAAACCATCTCATCCTCACGGTCACAGTCACTCGGCAATAAAAGATCTTGCCGGCGGCATTTTAGGCAATGAAGACAAGAAAGATGACGGCGAACTGTGGAACACAGTCGAGGCACAAACTGCCTTCCTGGGGCCCAATCTTTGGGACAAAACTTACGAAACAGATCTCAAGGTAGTCCGGCACTAACAACTTGACGTCTTCAGCAGACTAACAATTTGTTTGGCCAATTGCAGTATGTAGACCTCGACGAATTTCTATCGGAAAATGGGGTATCAATGGACGGGTTGGGTTCGCATGGGTCCATCGGGCCCCTGGGTTCTTCACACGGCGTCCCAAAACGGGAGCGATCGCCCAGTCCGAGCGATTGCATGTCCCCAGATACCATGAATCCACCTTCACCTGCAGATTCAAGTAAGCATCCCTAAATTGTAAATATAATCTGTGCAATTCTAACAACTGCTTGCATGAAATTGTACTAACCATTTGAATATATCTTCCATCGTTCTGTGAGTGATCCAGAGGGATGATGGAAGATGTATGATGTGTCTCTATAGAAGTCGACTAAAAAAGAATCTTCAACGAAATAACAATATTCTTGGACTAGTTATTAGTATGTTGTAATATTGAAGATGTTTGATGATTGCCCGCAAATCGAGTGTCTTAACTCTTCAAGTTCAAGATTCTATTTTGCCCGTCGAATTTCAAATTTGATTCCACCCAAAAGCAAATGAATGAAGCTGCCATGTTCGTAATGCTTCTCTGTGTTACTTTCGTGTTGCTTAAACGTTTTGTTTGTTCGTTTTTGGTTTGGATTTTCTCGTTCACTTCTCCTTTGATTTCTATGTGTTTTTCCGGCCTTTCGGAGCGACGCAAATCAAACAAAAAATTCGAGCGACGAGATTACCAACTCAAGTCAAACAAAAAGAACCATCTAGTTGTTACACCATACTAATGTCTAAAATATAGTTTTTTCTGAAGCTTTGTCGATGGCTTCAAGTTGTCGCGACTTTGATCCACGGACAAGAGCATTTTCAGACGAAGAGCTCAAGCCGCAGCCCATAATCAAGAAATCCCGGAAACAGTTCGTTCCCGACGACCTCAAGGACGACAAGTATTGGGCGCGGCGCAGGAAGAACAACCTGGCGGCGAAACGCTCCCGGGATGCACGCCGTATGAAAGAGAACCAGATCGCTCTTCGGGCAGGATACCTCGAAAAGGAAGTGAGTGTCCCACCTTTTGTTCCTTCAATTCCTCCTGCGTCACCCAACAGGTTCAATAATTCAAAAATGTTCATGCTTCGTTTGCAGAATCTGGGATTGCGCCAGGAGCTGGAACGACTGAAAAAGGAAAACCTATTGCTACAAAACAAATTGTCGAAGTACGAGGACGTGTAACCTCGATGCTCGCGCTTATTCACTTCTCTAACAAAACCAACATTTAAACGTAAAAGTTAACGCCAAAACCTGGTCTCCGTAAAATAAGCAACCCACATTCATAGACACAGACACAGAGAAAAACACTACGAGTCCCTTTTTCGAGGAAGCAAACTACAGATTAACTTTTGGATTCATTGGACGTCGAATCAATCAATCAAGTCAACGAAATTCGCCTCTTCATTGCACCGCACTGCAAAACGGCCGACTCTTCAGTTCCCGGATGCGATTCAACAATGAAAAATGAACAAGGCAACTCAATCAACAACTCTTTTACTAACCAAAACGCAGCGTACATTGTAAATAGAAACATACACATTTTACCGTCTAGTAGTCATCAAGTAGTTGTTAAGTGATTATTTTTAGTGTTTTTTTTTGTTGAAAAAGGCGAAAATGAGATAAAAAATCAAGAGGAATAATATATTATTATGAACATATATTAAATCTGCTATAGACATATGAAAGATGCAATGTTGCGATAAACATCTACAAGTAGATAAATGATACTAATGATATTATAAGTATGTAAATATACAGCGGAAGAACGTTGTTGTTAGGCTAAAAGCGCAAATGCAAGCAGAATGCAAAAAAAAAGAAAAACATCTCGACTAAATGTTGCAACATTTCGATGCGGGATCATCACGTCAGACGTTTAATAAGTTCGATCAGCACACACGAAATTTCCATCAACTTCATCCAAGCATCCAATTGCCCAGTGAGAGAAAATGATTGATTCATTATTCTATGAGATAATTATAATTAAATATTATATATTTGTAATTAAACACTGTATCAGTGTTTACTAATTACTGCCATTGTCAATTAAGTTATTAAATGTTGATTATCGATGCGCCCTATTCCCTCCTGGCGAAATGTTTTGCAACATTTATCAACCGAAACTTCTTCGATGTAGTAGCAACAAACAAACAAGTAAAACAAGCAAAAGAGACGCAACTTCAACACATTAACACAGGAAAGAGAACTAGTGCAAAGTAAGCATAAACTACAAACAATTACAAATTAACGTAAAAATATATATTAACGATGTGTACATGAATGGAGCTATTTACCAGATGAAAATTCTATATTCTCTGAAGATGATATACATGTATAAACAAAGAACACAGAAGAAACTTACACTCGCCGTCTCGTACAGTTTACAAGAAGTTATAATGTACAAGATAAACAATTATTCAAGATGGTACGAACGGCGTGCTTGTTAAATCTTAGTAGACTAATTGTTGATTGTTTTTATGTTTATATAGTCTATTTTTTGGTTGAAGTTAATACTGACAAAGAAGACAGAAGGCAATCCGCAAATTCGTGCAGACAATCCCGAATGAATTCCGTTTTGGATTTGGATGGCATCAATTGGCTGCGCAAACTTGCGGATTTCCTTCGCGAAATAAACAAATACGTAGTGAACACTATATTGCATGAAGAAATTTTAAGCGTAACTTTAACGAGGAAGCAATGACTGTAGCTAACGGAGTAATTGCAAAAATGCTCACACATGGGTGAAAACTAAAAGTAAAAGAATGCAAAATTGCAGCTAATAAGTAGTTTAAAACAAATATGTAAACAGCCACTTGATTAACTCGAGCACATTTCATTCAAATCTTGTAGAGGTCATACCGAGCGTTGAATGTCACAAGAGGATTAGTTGGACAACTTGATAATAACTAGTGCAAAAATGCTGGCTGCGTTGAACGCATGGATCAGTACTCGTTGAGACGCGTAGTGACGAAGAGATCGCTTCAATTGTTGTATTTATTTAGATGACTGTGTAACTGAATCAAATATCCCCTAGCCGCAACTTACATTTAGAAGATGAGACATTCGTAGATATTATTAGGTGAGTTGTTCAATTAACTGCTTTTCGTTTAGGTTTTGTTCAATTTCATGTTCTTTTTGTTTTCGTTCTATTCTACTATGGTAGGTTGTACGTTAAGTTTGTGAATTAATTCCCCAATTTGATGATTCGTTCGGTTTCTGTTCGTAAGCGAAAATGTTAGTCGAAAAAACGACGCGAATTCGTTTAGACGAAATCAAAGTGTTGCCTGAACTATTAAAACTGTTGATTGATTGATTTATTGTGGAGAAACTCGTGAAAACATGCTGCTGCATTGCTAGTGTATAAGAAAACCTTATTTACATTTAGATAAAATTTGAAAAGACAATAAGTAATTGGGGATTAATTGAATTACTTGTGAAAACTGGTAATATTGTTATAAGCACAGCACACGTTAGAAGCAGTTGAATTCAAGAGAAACCCTTCTTAGATATTTACGGCTAAAGAGAGAATACGATAGTCTACCTGATTTTTTATTATTATTATTTGAATAATATGTTTTTAGTTGTCGATTATTACTGTAGTGGAGTTAAGTTTGTTAAATTTGTTTATGTAAATAAGACGATGAAAATGATTAACGATGGTTAACTGATGAAACAAAACCGATTTCGTTACCTATATCTGTAATAACGTTCATCTTTGCATATTGCATTATTGGCCACCATCATGATTTAGCAATGCCAATCGATGATTTGCATACACTAACACTCACTCTGACAATGTATTCTGATGGCTTGTGGCATCGTGAACATTTCTTATGTTGATCGGGCAGATGGTGGAAGAGGAAACGCAAGATTGAGAAACTGAGATTGAATTTTTATAAAATATAGTTGCCTTAAATGTGAATGAAGCATAAGGAGGACGATGACAAGCGGTTGCAAGAAGTTTTAAGTGAATGAGAACTTTTATATCTGTACGAACTTATAATTGCTACTATGTTAAATGAATGTCAGTGGTGTTTTTTACAATGCGATTCGTCAAAGCAACTGATAGAATTTGGATGGTAACGCGTAACATGTTATTTAATGTTAACTGTTGATCGTTTAAGAGGCAAAAGAAACATGCAAACAAAAATCGTGCAATTCATCTACTAGTAAAACCAATAGTTTTGTGATACTTGCAAACTTGCTGCATGATTAATTCTTGGGATGTTACAAGAAGAGCGCGCGCGCGCGCGCGCTTGTTTTGCTGTCGTCGTAAAACGAGAATTATTTGTGAAGTATATTTTCATTGCAAGAGTGTTTTTTGGATGTATTTATACGTAATATACTCATGTTAACCATATATATAGAGAGAGATATACATTCACCAATATCATTAAATTAAATTCACTGTTTTGTTCTTTGAGTTTAGTTTTGTTAGTCATACAACTTGTTACCATTTTCAAACAATTTCAATATTTTTGTATAAAATAAACACAACTCTGTTTAATTCATTATGAACACATTGGAATAATTATAAAGGAAGTTATCGTGACCTGCCGGAAAAGAACTTGATTGCAGAAATTCAAGGCAAAATAAATTTAGGCGTTATGGCCCTCACTCATCAATAATTGAACAAAAACACTATGAACTATGAATGTTATTTCGGTTAATGAATGGATAGCTTTTCTTTTATCAAATTACCGATCATGAATTATTGTTGAAATTATCTTTTTTGTTATTATCTCGTTTTAATTTTATTATTGATGATTATAAATGTATCTGATTTTGTTTATTTTTATTTCGCGAATAACCTTCGATACTTTCTCTGTACATTACATCTTCTCAACTTGCATATGGTTTTCTTCTTTCTTATATTTCTATTTGATGTTAGAAAAGAACACACGGACGTCATTGATCCTTTTCACTTGGTTTTGCATTAGTTCAAGTGTAAAATACCTTTGCTGTTGTGAGCATTAAGAAAAAATATAAAAGTAATGTCGTAGCTCATTATTTGTACTTTGTATTTGTTGTCCTCTGAGTAGTCGGAACTTAGCAAATTACATAGTAGAATTACTTGGTAGTTGACTCTTGGTAGAATTTCAATAAACTTACAAATGTATCTTATCTTAATATTCTGTTAATAGTTTGCATGGAACTATTATTACAACGACTTTACTAATTAACTAATAAGTATATATGTTAATTAAAAATAATTTTCAATTATTGATAGTGTTTTAAGTAGCATTATTTCTAGTTATATTGTAGATATTTTTATAACAAAAAAAAACAAAGCAACAAGTTAATAGATTTGCTTTCTGTTTTTCAGCTTGATTTTTTTCTTGCATTTCTTTCTATCTCCCAATGGGTACGTTCCTCAAACAATGGTCACTTCAGGATGTCACATTAGATTTACAATAATTTTAAAATGGATTATTAAAATTAACAGCCAACAGTCACAAATCAAGTAAGTACCTTTTTGGAATTATATACAAGAATCATTAAATATTTGGTACATATTTTTGATTTTATTTGAAGTAATATAGATATACTAACTACAAAGTGATTTGGAAACTTTACAATTTTGAATTAATTCAAGCACATTTATCCATTATAGAGGAGATATTAATAATTTATTAAAGTATGATACATTCTCAATAAATTCCACAAATTTGGAGTGTATCAGAGAAAATTTTAAATAATTTCCTTAAGTCATATTGGTAGGTCGTTGTTTCAAAATTAATTTACCAGTGTCATCACAAGACATGTTGTAGTCAGATAGCACTTCTCTAGCTCTTGCAACTATTATACTTGTTGCAACAACACGTCTGTGCACACCAAGCAGGAAGATAATAACTAAATAAAAATACATTAATAAAGAGGTAATTCTAATAAATTATTCTTAATGAGAAACTTACTTAAAACTGCTGTTGCCAAAATGAAAAATGGATGATTAGAGAGAGATTGTGATAATGGTACCACTCTAGTAACAGGGTCCATTAACCATTGTGATGCCCCAAATGTCACACAAATAGAAACACCAATGAGTAGTACTAAAATTAAATGTTACAGTCAAAATGAATAAATATTATATTCATGTACTTCTCCAACGAAGTGTTGAAGGTTGTAGACAAGCGATAACTTCAGTCAGTCTCCTTTCAAAAGCTTTCAAATCTAAAAGAACAATTATTAATTTATTGCATTGAATCAGAATTATTCTTTCAGCATTCCTACCTTCACAAGTTGTTTGTTCCAAAGACATTCTAAACATTCTATTGATTTTAAAATTTAGTGGAAATAGTAAATACCAAATTGTATTATTTAACTGAATGATTCATCACAGTACTTCTCCAAATGTGGATTAAATATGTATTGTATGAATTTGACAACGTTACTTTAGTTATTTAGATAGGGATTAGAAAAGTTTATCAACGATACGAAATGATCTCAGGCATTTCAGATATAAAGCTTTAAAGGTTAACTTCGTTGATCAGTCGAACCTATGCAATCTATGATCGAATATGGGACGAATCAAAGGCATATCTGGCATGACTCTGATTCATTCTCAGAAAACTGTAAGTACCTTAAATAAAAGTTACAATTCCTGGACATTTGGAGAGCATTATTAACTGGTGAGGACTTCTGCAGCAGTCTTATATGGTACTATATACACATTTTATTTCTCTGAATCCAAGATCTAAACATATATTATTTTATATTTTTAGACTCTTCCAATTTTGTTGGAGTCAGCTTTGAACATGAGCACAAGCTTAATGCACAGGGAATATTTGAAAGCATCTCCAAGCACTGTGGGCACCTGCATCTATTACAGTTTATTGTATAAATATAAAGAACTTCAAGTTGGCAAGGACATCAGGAAAGCTTCTCCATGCAGTGTGGGCTCCTGCATCAATCTCTTAAGGTAGTGTATTACTGATTTATTTCCATTTGTTGAATATAACAAAAACTAGTAAAATTGATTGTATATGAATCTGTGGCTTTATATATACTTAGTGTAGTATGGCATTTGCATACATGTGGGGTGGTCTTTATCAAGTTGTAGTTATGGTGCCTTCTGTTGTACTTCTTCTTTCTCATTTCGCTTTCCTTAATAGTCAATTAACAATCTAATTCTTCATATGGTTTCATGTTTTTTTTTACTCTTTGTCACTTGATCATTTTTTGGTTATGCTTGGAGCAGGGCGAAACCGTGGAGGGAGTAAAATTACTCTTTACTCCCTCGGTGTATAGTCGTACTGCGGAGTTTTGGTTTTTATGATCACTTAGCCAAGTTTCAAACCGCGGGAATAAAGTTACACTTTGTTGAAGGGGGTTGTTGATTGCAAAAATAACCAGTAGAACGGGAATGTTGTCTAAAACCACACGGTCAAGCATAAGGTATTGTAGAAACATTATTTCTAAATCCAACATGTAAACAAAGTCATCATAATTTTTCCCTTTTAGACTCCTCCACATTTTGATGGAGCGAGCTCTGTACCTGGGCATACACTTAAGGGTTGGGGAGATATGTGGATAAGATCATCTGCTTGTGTGGACATCTACAGAATTCTTCTATGGTAGAGTAAAACGATTATATTTGTCTTTCCCATTTCGCCATTTTGATGGAGTCAACTCTGAACTTGGGCAAAAGTTTAAGTGGCAGGGCATATTTTGATAGCATCATCCACTTTTGAACATTGATATAGAACAATCATTTTATTCCTATAAATCCAAATTGTAAAGAAAGTCATCATAATTTTTCTGTTTTTAGACATTAACATTTTAATAGAGTTAGCTCTAAACATGAGCATAAATTTAAGTGGCAAGAGGTCATGTGGATAGGATAATTTGTTGTGAGGGCATCTACAAAAGTCTGATATGCTATAGTATAGTATACATATTTTGTTTCTAGAAATGCAAGGTATAAACAAAATCAACATGTTTTGGTTTTTAGTCCCTTCTCCATTTTGATGATATCAGCTCTGAACATGGACACAAGTTTAAGGTGTAGGGGGCATTATGATTGCAACATCCACTGGTGTGGGCACCTACAGCAGTCTCATATAGTATTGCATTAACATTTTATTTCTATAAATTCAAGATGTAAACAAAGTCATCAAATTGTTTCTGTTTTTAGACTCTTCCACATTTTGATGGAGCTAGCTCTGCACATGGGTGCAAGTTTAAGGCAAAGGGGACATGTGGATAGAATCATCTGCTTGTGTGGGCATCTACAGAAATCTCATATGGTATAGTATAGTTCAAACTCATCATATTTTTTTGCTTTAGACTTCCACATTTTGATGTAATCAGCTCTATGGGCATCATGGGCAATTTTAAGGGACTGGGGACATTCAGATAGGATCATCTACTTGTGTGGGCATCTACAGCAGTGTCATATGGTATTGTATAAACATTATATTTCAATAATTTCAAGTTGTAAACAATCTCATAATATTTTTCCTGTTTTCAGACTCTTCCACATTTGATGGAGGAACATGAGTACATGATTTTGGGATATAGACCATTTGGATAGCATCATCTGCTAGTGTGGATATTTACAGCAGTCTCATATGGTATTTTAAAAATATTTTATTTCAATAATTTCAAGATGTAAAGAATCTCATAATATTTATACTGATTTCAGACTCTTCCACGTTTTGATGGAGTCAGCTCTGAACATGGGTACAAGATTATGGGGCATGGACCATTTGGATAGCATCATCTGCTAGTGTGGACATCTGCAGCTGTCTCATATGGTATTGTATAAACATTTTATTTCAATAATTTCTAGATGTAAACAATTTCATAATGTTTTTTTCTGTTTTCAGACTCTTCCACATTTTGATGGAGGCAGCTCTGAACATTGGCACATGTTTAAGGGGACATTTGCATAGCATCATCTTCTTGTGTGGGCATCTACGCAGTCTCATATGGTATGTATAAACATGTTATTTCAATAATTTCAAGATATACACAATCACGTAATATTTTTTCCGTTTTTAGGACCTTCCACATTTTGATGGGAGCTCTGAACATGGGTACATGATTAATTGGCATAGGCCATTTGGATATCATCATCTGGTTGTGGAGGCTGCTGCAGCTTTCTCTTAAGGTATTTTTTAATCATTTATTTTTATAAATGCATTATTTTATATTGTAGGTCATAATTTTTCTTGTCCTTAGAATTTTCTATATGTTTTTAGTCTGCTCTACAATTATGGAGAACTTGAATGAGCCAGGGACATTCAGAAATCATCTCCA
>JARJDZ010001273.1:0-10947 GCA_030264555.1 Aleochara sp. GC000083
AGAACTACATGAGGGTCGAATATAATAGAAAGAATAAATAACAGCTGCGTTACTTCACATAATGTAAATCCCCATAAGAAATCTTTTTTCATATTACTCAAGAACTATTTGACCGATTATGATGATTAAAGAAGCATTTTAAAGAGCATGATTTAAACTTTCACTCAAACAATCTGTTTTTGCGTGGTAATTATAAAATCAAATTGAATTTCGTATAAATACGTTTTCACTTCTATCCTGTGATGTTAAGCACACACCGTGTATTTTTTGGTAGTACTCACAATTTCATTTAGATCCTCCGTTGAGTGAGAGAGTCCATCAGACTCCGTCACTCAACGGTTCCTCGTATCGTCTCTTAAAGAAAATGCAGTGTAAAAGAAAAAGTGGACAGTTTTAAAAGTTAAGTGCATCTCCAAAACGGGTAAAATGGTGAGAAGTTCGCGAATATTAAAAGAATTATTGGTGTTCATCAACATTTGCTGCAAATATTACATCGATGAAGAGCAACCGACATTTAAGGTTAGAAATACACACAACTTGATATTCATTTTCCTTCAGCGAATCTAAATTCAGACTGTAAGATTAGCTGAAACAAATTAACAGAAAGAGACGATTGATCTGTGCAAATATTGCAAATGTATGTATTTGCAAATGCAAATTGCGAAAAAGCGAAGAATACCTATAAATCGAAGGCAATGAATGAATGCTGTGTGAAGATCACACGACCGTTCATAGATTTGTATTTAGATATTGAAAATCAATGTGATAAAGTTTATAAACAAAGTTTTTGCATAAAAACAGTTACTGACGTTTGCAACCAAACAAGCGTTTTATTGTTGCTTTCTATTTGCAGATGTCGCAACATGTATGTTTTCGTTGAATATTTGCAATTTTTGCACTTGAACATCAGCAGCAAGAACATCAGTAGTTTTCGAGTTTAACAATTCGCCAAAATTTTTCAACTTTTAATTTCTTTAATAGTAGTTGTTATTCGCAACTGTTTACAATTTTCTTGAGAATACTTGGAATAATTTTGGGATGGTTGAAGTTAATTCATCATTGAAGAATATTTATTAGTTAATTACTTATTTAATTTATTCAGTATACATCTACATCACGAACATTTACAATTGTCATCATTCACATGTTACTCTTCTAAATTTCTCAACAATTTCACATTGTTTTTGCTTCGACTTTTTTAGTACGTCTCGCCATTTCTTATGAAAATGTTACATTAGTCCACAAATCGCACTAAAACTGAGAATATGATTTGCAATAGCACATTAAATCAATCAGGATCTATAAGACAATTGCATCTTTCTCGGAATACACGCTGAAAACTTTCTTCATTTCTTGGTATACATTTGACTGACTGCAAGTTTATTTCTTGCCTCGTATGTGAAATCAGTTATCGGATTGTTGTTTCTCATTATTTGGCAACTAGTAGATACTTAACTAACGTACTCGATGATAGTTATTTACATGACATTGTTACATATTCTTGCATGTACTTCTTCTCTTAGTTAGCTTATGAGCTAATAGGAACTTTGGTTTCTTCAAAGAACATTGTTCTTCTACTGCATAGATATATAAATACTGAGTGTTGCAAGGTATGTCCAAGACGCAATTTGCAGGCAGGAGATGAATTGCAACAAACAATAAGTATGCTTAGAATTAGTCAGTTATTCATTACCGTTTACGATAGCAGTATTTTCACACAGACATCATCATCATCATCATCATCACTTTTATACTCATTATGCTTAATTTACAGTTTTGTACACGATAAACGTAGATCTATATGGAATTCTTAACTAGGGCTGTCGATATTCATAGTGCTTAAAACATCTTCCTTTGTTATATACATTTGTTGCCTCTGTAGTTTCTATTTGTTTGTTAAAACTTTAAAGCCAAACGTTAATTTTCATTTGTTCAAGTATCATAAGTATCACAATGTGTTTGCTCATTTTTATTCATATCTATAATTCGTAATCAATTACCTACTCTCGTAGTGTGAAAGTATAAACGAACCGAAAATCGCAAAAGGCCAAACGTGTTTTTTTGTCTCTCATTGAAAACGCGAACGAAATCTTGTAAGGTATCTGAGTTCATTACATGAATGTATCATTGTAGTTCCTAAAATTAGACGATAAGTCAGTCGTAACATGCTTAATAAGAAATCCCTAGCCTTGCTCATTCTGGGAATGCTATCCATTTCTAATTGATATAATGTTAATTAAGTCGTTGATGCATATGTACAGGATATTACAAGCAAACAATGGTTGCGGCTTGTTTCGCTTGGAAATTACGTATACATAGGTTTCACTTGGACTTGCATCGTTACGTTGTAGAAAAATACACGTTCATAGTGCATGCGGTCACACTTGCAAGTTGTAAGACGTTAGGTCTGGATCACAGTACAAAAGGGTTGAGTTGCGCGGTTAGACCATACTTTTGGACATCATCCGCACCGTGTTTTTCAGCGCTTGTCGCTTATTGCAGAACCAAATCCGAATCACTTCACGTTCGTATCCTAATTGATGCGCCAGTCCTGTGATTTCAGTTCCTACAAATGAAGATGGCATTAGATCATTGATCATCAAAATTGTCCTTGGAGATGGTCATACCTGAAGGATGCGTGTTACGTTCAAAATGTGCATTCAGCAATTCGAGTGCTTGCGGAGTGAACGACGTACGCCGTTTGCGCTTCTTGGACGGTTCGATGCCAATGAAGTCAGTGAGATGATTCTGGCCACTCTTGTATCTGGAATAAACACTACAACTTATTGTGTCTTTCTGCACGTTGCCAACGCGTCATGAGCACAAACCTGTCCTCGGCCTCTTTCATCCATCGTTCCAGCACCGGCTTGATCTTCTGTGCACTCTTCGGGGTGATGTCCAACTTTTCGAACCTGTGAAGCATACGCGAATGGATTAGCGAACTGGAGGACGCTATCGATGATGGGATGTTGTGACACAGCCAGACCAGACCAGGACACTGACAATAATTGCTAATCAGCGTTTACAAATTAACTGCTTACATGTGACTTGCCAGTGCCCTGGCTCCAAATCAATCTCCACTTCGTGCGTACATACATCTCTTGCACACAACATCGCTTTCATTCGCATCAAATTTCGGGCCAGGGAATATCAAGACGCTTAATAACTAGGATACACATACATTGCCTGCTGTTGGGAGGAAAGCTGCGCGGCGGCAAACATCTGAGAGGCCAGGGCACTGGGAACAAACCAAGCAGTTTACTTACTGGTTGTATTGGAGCTTCTTTTCGAATTCAACTACTCGACAATAAATTAAGTGCCAAATTAAGTGTGAGCGCGCCCTTTCATTTGATTTGCATTCTTCGTACGCTATGCTTGAGGGTTTGTGATACCAACCTGCAGATTGCACTCTGACTGTATGCTGGCCCTTCGGTTACGCTCAATGCTTGTCCCACTTGGGTCTGGGTCAGACCCAGAGATAAACGCCGGAGTTTGAATGCCTTGGCGAAGTCTTTGATTTCGTCCAGATTGATACCATCCACAACGTTGCTACTTGTTTGATTTATTGTTGGTTGATCTACGAAGTAAATAATTCTGTTAGAATCTGTTGCTGAATTGGGTTTTACAGTTCCAAGAGAGTGGATATTAGTAAAATCGGTTCCCACTGATTAATTAGTAGATTTTTTGTCTCTAGTGATGTTGAAAGAAAAAAAAAACATAAAACCATAGGAATCGATAAATGTTGGAGAGTTGGAGACAGCAATAATTAGTATTAATTTAATGTGCTGCAGTGCGTATTACGAAAGCGCACAGGCAATAAAAATTAGATAGGTCGGGTTATATGTATATAATATAGGTAATTTCCTTAATTGTCAATTAATTAAATTACATAAAAGAGGGGCATTAATAATAATTAAATTGTAATTTGTTCGGGTAATGATATATGTTTACGGTACGTGCTTATTACGTGCGTGGCCCGAACCGAAATGCCAACAAGAAGAACGCCATCAACGGTCGAAAACACTTTGTATATTGGAAGCTTGGTTTCGATATATGTGAACGTGGAGCGCGCGCGTCATTCGTACAAATTCATTCGGTAATTAATCATTTTATCATCTGCAGTAGTCGCATTAATTAAGTCTAATGATGATGACGATCGTCATTAGCTCGGTTTTATATCGTTATTATTAGTTTTCAAAGAAGCGCTGCTCGTGTAATTGCTGTACTCACTTGGCGAATCAATGAGAAGATCTGCGGTCGAGTTGTCGTTGCAAGTGGGCGACAAACTGGGCGACCGTTTCAGATTCGCGTTCAAATGCTGCGGCGTTGACGACGGCAGCGACGTCGTCGTGATGGTCAGCTCCCCGTTGCTGGTGCTCAATCTGTTGATGGTGTTCGAGACCATGCTGCTTGGCGGAGATGGGTTCCGCGCCGCCAACGACGTCGCCATGTGCAGCTTGCTCTCCGGATAGTGGTTACTGGGAAGGTCGCGATGGGTGTCGCGTCGATGCGGCTGCGGCACCGGCGAGGTGTGCGTCGAGAGCATTCCAGGTGCACCAGGTGGTGTGATGGGCATGGAGAGGTTATTGGCGGCGGCGGCGGCCGCATGGGCGTTCGACAGAAGCTGCGGAAGGGTCTGCAGGAGTTGTTGGGCTGCTGTCGTGGAGCCGTTGGTCAGAAGGTGTGATAGATTCGTGGGGTTGAGTAGCTCCGACATGTTCGCATGCGTTCCGTTCGTCGTTGGTGTTGGTGGCGGTGGTACTGCAACACAAGTCTTTGGAATGTGTTGCAAGGCATTTGAGAAACATACTTGTTGGGACACTTGGGATGCTGTTCTGTCGTTGGGCCATCGCCTGGAGGTTCGCCAGAGATGTCTGGACCACTTGTCCGTTGTTCAGTGCTAGGTTGACCATTTGGTCGGTGCTGCTGACGTGGTTGACTGGAATGGTGAGGATTGTCTGCGTGGCCAGACCTAGAAAGCAAAACTTGGTGCGTAAGCGGTTTGTGGACCCAGCCAGCGCAGGGGGTCAAAGCGAAGAGTTACCCTGTGAGGTCGGGATGAGAAGTTGCGCGCCTTGGATGCCTTGCACGAGCTGGCCGGAAGCGAGTATGAATTGGGGCATGGGTGCGGGGGCTGGTTGCTGCGGGGGGGCAGCAGTCGTCAACAGCGAGGGTTGCGCACTAGCCTCGGCGCTTCTTTGAGGTCCTGCAAATGTGTGCGATCGGTTAGGGGAACTTTTGCAGCCTGCGGGCGCTTTTTGCCGAGTTTACCGTTGGAGGAGGCGCCCACGCTGAGGTTCAGAGGGCCGTGCAGCTGCTGGTTGGCCATGCTCTGCAGGCCGGCCGCCAGCGATGCGACTTGCGGAAGACTCTGCAGCGAGGCGAGACTTTGCAAATTCTGCAGAAGGCCCAGACCAGCCACTACAAACGACACGACAACAAGTTGAAGAACATTGTTTCTTTGCTTTCGCGGCGAGAGTTTACTCACTGGCTCCGTTCAGATGCGTGGCCGGCTTCACGTCGACGTCTTCCGGTCGTATACTCAGGAGTTTCTGGTTGGCTGTGGTCGTCGTCGTCGACGTCGCCGTCGTGATATGCTGCTGCAGGTCGGTGCTTCCGTCCACACCCATTGTCGTGGCCGGTTCGGGTGA
Source organism: Aleochara sp. GC000083 (assembly GCA_030264555.1). NCBI lineage: Eukaryota > Metazoa > Arthropoda > Insecta > Coleoptera > Staphylinidae > Aleochara > Aleochara sp. GC000083. The sequence continues at coordinate 5,652 of JARJDZ010001273.1, forward strand.
TCCAACGCTACTTTCTCGATCGCTTCCCTGCAAAGATGTTAATTGCGTTTCGAATATAATTATAATGGCGCTTAATTGCAATTTCGTGGCTGAATGATTCATCGCGAGGGGGGAAATGAAGGAAGGGCTGAAAATGAGGATGTAGACGATGATGAAGACACAATGCGCTCAAGAGACGCGTGAATAATGCGGAATTTCAATGGGAAATCCTCATGATTGTGAAAATCGCCAAAATGTCTCGATGAGTCATATCAAATATGGCGAGTGTTTCATGCGAATTTAATTGATTATAAGCTTATTAAGTGTTTCCTTCGTAAAACCAATTATGGATCATCAACATTTCAAAAAAAAATCAACTCATTTGTTAATGCAACTGCACGGCATTAATGTTATTCATTAAAATGTTGATCACTTCGAGAAAGTGCAAAGACATAATTTATGTAACTCATCTGCGCCGCGCAGAAGTGGAAGCCCAAAGTGTAATTAACGTTTGTTGCAAAACGTTGTTGTTGTTAATCTGTTTTCTCTTCGCGAATACGCCTGGATACAAACAAAGTATTAATGCAGTTTGCATTAACGACTGCATCAAGCGGCGCGCGCGATGCTCAAGTTAATGCGAACATAAGTTATTACAAAACGTAGACGCATACAAATGCATCCGACCAAACACTCTGTCCGTACCTGCCCATTCGGCCGCTATGTGTGTACACTGTAATAATTTTTAATTAATTTATGATTAATGATAGTTAATAACACATGTTCGTGACTGCTTCATTTCGATTTACATAATAAACGTGTGTGTGCTCTCCTTCTGCCAGCCCGTTTAAGTTTATGCATGGTATTCGCTCGGTCAGCTCTGAAGGACCATGCATGGGTCTATCCTCCATCGTGGGTACCTTCCACCAACCATCCACCATGCCAGCCAGACAGGACGCGCTCGTTGCTTTTTGTTTCGTTTCGGGGCTGCGAGGGATTTTCCCAATCAACTTTTCATTATTTTTTGCGACGCATAATTTACAATGTGTAATTATAATAATTTCATGCGATTTAGCTGCGCGGCTGCAGCCCAACCAGCGCATAATTACATCGATGTTTACATACAAATTAATGCGCTTCTTTGGCGAGTTATCGACGAACGCAATTTTCAACATTTTTTTTGCTGGGGCATTTAATGAGCAATTTCCATGTAAATCCGCGAATAAGCTATGGGTTTTGTGGGAGCACTCGGTGGATGCATCGATTTTCGTCAAAAAAGTATAAATATGAAGCTTATTAAGTTGTCATTGAGTAATTGCCTGCTTAAATTCGAATATGATTTATAGTTTTTAACCCAGGATCGAATGTGGAAGAATGCATAAAAAATGCAAATGGCAAACGCATTTGCACAATGCGAACAATGTCAACGTCGTCTTGTACACATCCATCTTACTCCTTGGTACCAGTCTTCACTCCCAGGTTGGTTTCATTAGGAGCGAAAACGCCAATATCGAACCGTTACACGTTCGTACCGCTCCTCTTTATATCTACATCTATCTAACTCTCTTCGTATTTGGTCCTAATTCGAAATATACACTCTGGACTTCTTTGGCTACTCCCAGCCCACAGAACCATTGATGGTACTTCTGGAGTAGTCTTCGATTTGCTAACAGATGGTTGTGATTTTTTGAGTTGATCATCGGGAAGGAAAGAAAAATGTTAAAATGCATCTGGAACCCTTGTAGTTGGTACTCTTTGGATGCCACGTCAGCAGTGACCAATGAGGGAACACTTGAAGGTGTCCACACTGTATAAACATTTATAGTATATCTGCAAATGTCTATGGTGCGAGTGGCCGAAAGCAGCGAACAGAGTCGGCGGCGGTGGCGGTGGCGATGGCGGAGGCAGCAGCAAGAGGAGCGTAACCCTTTCTCCCCCATGGAGCCGTATATATTAGTCTGCGGAGAGCGAGCGACTCTAGCGGGGGTGGTCGAAGCGTGCTCGAACAATTTCAACTGCATTCGCCTCGCCCTGTGACTGTGTGCTGGCGTCTGTATGCGGCGGCCGAAGATATGGGAGAGCGTGCGGGGGCGGCAAGCGCACAGCAAACACACAGGCGCAGCAGGCTGGCTGGCGGTTCAGGCAGGAAAGGCGAGGGCGAAGGCGGCGGGTGTGAGGCACATTAATATTGCGAAATGAAGCTCATTTGCATTTAAATAAGGTAGTCGAGAGGGACGGGTAAGTCGGACGTTCGGTCGGTCCGACGGACAGCAGTAACACAACGATGGTCGCCTCGACGAAGGCGCATGTAGGAACACTTCTCCGAGGATGGTGTGTAGGTGCTCGCCGCCACCGCCGCTGCCGCCGCCGCCGCCTTGTGTATTTGTGTGCATAAGCGTCGGCGACGGCCGGCGCGCGGACGGGGGCGGGTCGGGGCACTAATTACACTAACTACACAAAGAGCTCTCGCCTGGCCGCTGGCCGCCACCGGGCGTTCCTCCGCCTCTCTCTCCTCTCGTTTGCTTACTCTTGTCAGCCGGCGGTGGTGGCGGCTGAAGGTTGGATCGCCGCGCCGCGCGCTTATTATGCTTTCGACCGGGCGAGAACAATCGACGAAAAGGCAGCAGCAGCACCTCCAGTGCAATAATTCAATTGGGTGTCGAAGGTTTCAAAAGTGAAATCGGCCGAAAACGTGGATGGTCTTTCTGGAGGACATCCTGTATGTGTGGTCATTTTGGGCGCGCGCAAAGAGAGGGGTTTGCCCCGCGTATTATCATTATGTGTGCCCTGGAATGGATATATACTACATTCTAATTCCACTTGCAGCAATGCATACGGCTCTCCTCGATTTGGAGCTGGGTTGGGTTCGGACTGGGGCGCTTCCACTCAACCGGCAACGACCCAACAAGCGCTGGGTTCGGAGGGAAAGGTACACAAATAGCAAAGGTGCACACCGACCAACCGTCCACTTGACCGACCCAACTATCATAGTAATCGTTATCCATGGTGTTTTACTTATTTCAACCGCAAAGCGTCGCTTTAATTTGATGGAAATATTATTACTTACTTTTATTACTTTCTCCTTGTTTACTGCTGGTAGAAATTAACTACAAGTACTTGATATTATATTTGGACGTTAGGTTTGATTACATACGTTAATTTGATGATATCAACATGATATAGTCAATTAGGTACCAACATTTTGTACGGTAATCTGGACATTTCAACTGCTGTTACTTTTCTGGTTCCAAATTATTTGAAATGGTCCTAACATGGACCAAATGTCCAAATGTGGTTTAGAAATTCTATAGATATCCCAAATTGACATTAGGTGTCTCATACCAGACTATTAGATGACTATTAGAGAAATAGAATCAGAATTTATGTTAAATTTAGACGTTAGGTTTGATTACTCAACCAAATGCTCAAGTGAGTTGAGATATTCTGTAAGTACTCCAATTTGATATTCGGTATCCCATACTCGATGACTAGTAGAGAAATAACATCAGATTCTATAATGTTTGATTAAACGAATTGCAAGAACTCTGAATTGGTTTTCTGTGAACGTTCAAAGATTATAATGAAAATTGACTCTGGACCAAATTATTCTACTGACTGGACATCTTGGTATCATCCGGTCTTGAAGACATAATCATATTGAAAAGATACCTTTCAGTCCATCTTACACATTTTACAAAATACCAACATTTTAAATGAAATTCAAATTGTTTGGAATGACCCTAACGTGGACAAAATGCCCAACTAACTTTAGGAATTCAATAGGTCTGTACTTGAATTTGACACAAGGTATCCCATGATCACTACTAGGAAACTGGAATCAGATTCTTTAATATTAGATTAAATGGGTTTTATACAAGACCTCAGAGAACTTAGCCTTTTAAGATCAGAAACCTTGGACTATTTTACATACTGGAATATTTTCCCTTAAAGACATATTCCTATTGTCCTATTCCCTCTTAAGGGAATGGGGGATGATCTTACAAACATTGCCCTATGTCAGAAAGCAATCTTCTTTTTTAGTTTATCAAAAGTTGACTCAGAAATCAAGAAAAATTCCTCACTTACTGGAAAAGTCTGGGAAATTTCTGGTAAAAGTTAACATCTCTAGGGAAATAAAGTAATTATATCAATATATTTTAGGGATTGTGCTCTTCTGGACAGAAAAATAATTCAATTTAACAAACTTGTTATTAAAAAACGAATATTTTAATTTAAAAATTATGAGGTGTTTGCAATGTCCGAACAAATAAATAAAATTCCCATTGAACAGAACAGAGATCGTTAGCAAAAATTTACTTATTGCGTGCACTGAGAGCAGAATTTTGTGCGCGCCAACTCGTTTAAATATAATAAAAATATTAATTACGCACAATTCATGCCGGGGACATACATTTCAGCTAATAATTGAATTAAACGTTGTCACGAGTAGAACAAAAAATAGCCACTGAAACAATTTGGGCATTTTGGGCATGCGTCAATTAGTATTTGGCTATGAGCCATACCGAGCACATGTTGATTAATCAATTTTTCAAAATTAATTGAAACCTTTACCAATTGACAGTGTATCCACTAGTTCCACTAACTCCAAAATTATTATCCTTCCAAATTTGTGAAACAACACATCTAGAAGAATCTCAAAGATTAGATTTTACCTAATTTTTAACAGTGGAACGTGTTAGCTTCAAGTTGGTAATTTAGAATGGACAAAAAAGGGCATTTCGCTTACATTCTTCTTGCGGCTGGAACGTCTAGAAAGCGGAGTTTTGTGGTGCACGTGTGTGGCGAAGTTTTTATTGAGCGCGATGTGCAGAGAAACAAATTGTAATCTCTCGTGCAATGTGGAAAATGCACGTACAACCAGTCTGCATCTAATTAGTATACGGAAGCCCTCAACAATTCTTGGTAATTATGCAATATGCAAAGAATATATTAATGGCAATGGTGGACCTGCTGGCTACTCGCGCACCACCATCGGTGGGGCGGCGGTGGAGGTGGCGCGCGTATTTCGCACCGAAGCGCAAGACATGCACCCGTCTCTCATGCGCTGCGCCAAATTTAGGTCAGACGTAAATATAAATATGAAGCGAGGTGCATAATGCATACAATGAGTTGCAAGCAGCGGTCTGCTCTGCATGTTGCAAGCCAAACTAGTTCTGCGTTTCGCCGCTCGTCTCTCTAATGGCTGCACACAACGAGGAGGAAGCCCACCGAGTTCAAATAGATCCCAGGTACTTAGATGTCGAGATAAGCGAGGCGATAACGTGGACTGGAATGAATTAGAATAATGTTGAGGTCTCAA
>JARJDZ010001281.1:0-13409 GCA_030264555.1 Aleochara sp. GC000083
AAAACTATCCTTTAAGTCACAGGCAATTAAAATGAAAAAGGAGTGCACCAAACGTGCCAAATACTTTAGAGCACTAACCTACAGCAGTCAAGGAATTTCCCATAATACAGCCACCAAGATATTCAAAGCGATCTGCAGACCTATACTTGACTAGCCGCGAATTATGCTAGCAAATGCGCCGCCAAAAACTAAACAAATTATAGAGACAGCAGAACGTATCTCCTCAAATCACTAAGATTAGACATCCCTCAAACCCTCTTCACAACCCGTCAAACAAACTCCTGTATGAAAAATGCAACATGCTCCCAATCACAGACAGACACAAAATACTTCAAACCAAATTTACTTCCAACCCCCTTAACTTAGCAATCATAACTCCCTTTTGTATCACCTCCAACTGCACTCCCCACTCAAAATCACCCGCACACTCCCTAATAGAAACTTTATCTCAACAATAAAGTCATTTTTTTTACTTGTAAAATGTTTTTTTTGTGTTTTTTTCATATACGATATCTATTATATTTTCTCTTTAAATAATGTTAAGTAAACAATTTACCATAATGCTGTACCAATGGTGGAAAGACCCTAGGGTCGATAGCCAAATAAATATATATTATTATTATTGTTAGCATAGGAAATGACGCAAGTGGAGCGGCAAGTAAATATGTATCACTCAGTCACTATCAAATTACTCATATTTTATTTTTAAGGAACTATCCTTAAGAAGAAAATTTATCGTTTCAAAAAAAATTCCCTTTCGCCTAAAACTCCCGAACTATATTTGGAATGTCAAAATTTAAAACGTGAATTCCGGAAAATTAAAATTGCAAATATGAACTTAAAAAAGAGATTGAAATTAGCAGAATCAATGGCGAGTAAATTATCATTTTTGGAATCAAAATTATACAGTACGAAATGTTTTTTTGCAACAATTGAGATTACAAAATTTATAACCCAAGGGTCATAGGTACACATTTAACGAAAAGATTTTGGCTCTTTCTTTTTTAAAGTACTCGCCTAAATTATATAGTGTGTTACGTTCATATTTTGCCTTGCCCTGTAGAAAAGCCTTAATGAAAATTGTTGGCAAAATTCCATTCAGGCCCAGGTTAAATAATGAAATATTGGAATCAATTAGAAAGGAAAAAGGTGAAAATAAATTGGGAATATTAATGTGGGATGAAATGGCTATTGAACCTAATTTAATGTGAGTCCTTTTAAATGTATCATCATTTACATCTAATACTCCGTAAACGTTACAGATATAGCAAATCAGAGGACAAAATTTTTGGTTTAGAGAATACTGGGTTGGGAAATTCAAAAAAATAGCGGATCACGCTTGTGTGTTTATGGTGTGGGAAGCAACCGGTTAGTTTTTATTTTTCGGCAGGGGGCATGAAAACTGTAGATTTGGTGAGAGAAATTAAATTAAATATTTTGGCGTTATTGAAAGTTGGGGTCAAAAGCGTAGGCACTGTATGTGACCAAGCAGCAACAAACATTTCGGCTATAAATTACTTGATTAATGAAACTAAACGGGAGTGCATTAGAAACGAAATTGAGAATACTTTTTGAAAGGCCTTAGAAATACTTTTTTAAAATACAACTTTACATTTTCGGAAAATAGTCAAAATTACGTAGCTTGTTGGCACGATTTTATTAAATTGCACGAAATTGACGATCCGAAAGAAGAATATAAATATAAACAAAATTATGGATTCGCACGTTTACTTGAACAAAATTTAAAAAAATTAAAGTGAGCATTGCACAATTTTTTTCACAACGCGTTGGGGGTTCTTTAAAATTCATGCATAGATTTGGACTAATTAATCCGGAAACTGTTTTGGGGACAGCATATTTATGTTTTTTTGTGGATAAATTATTTCATAGCGTAAATTGGAGTGCGGCTAGTAAAACTAGTGGTCACATCGATTTTTGGAATATTGCAATAAATAAATTAAATAGTGCTTACTTTGTTAAAAAAGATCAAGTTTCTGCCACCCAGCCTTAGAAATTGGATATTTACATTGAAGAATTTAAAATACTTGGTAGAGAAACTTTGGAAAATGCCATATTTTTGCCATATTTTATTGAAAATTCCCAACATAAGTAAAGCGGAAGATGGAGGTAGTTGGCGCAGCATTTCAAAGGAAATGCGGTCAGCACCCGAAGCAGTGTTCTTTGTTTGTTTCAATGCCCACTCAAGTTCACGGCGTATGAATGGGGCATTGAAATCTTCGGTGTTGTCCGATTCGATTTGCAGTTGGGAATTTTTTATCGTTATTTTGCGTAAACGCAACTCTTCTCAATAAAAAGTGGACGAAAAATTTTGCTCAAAGTATGCACCAAGACAGTCGGCGATTTTCCTTGGCTGTGCATACACAATGCCACTCACTTCTAAAGGCGCCACAGATGACGTCGGCCTACCTTTGATCTTTCTTATATAATCCCAAATCGTATAAGAAGTGGTGGTGCAAATGATATTGGAGGCGTACTTTCGCCAGGACTCTCTTTTGGCCGACTTGATAATCTTCCGCGCCTCAGCTTTAACCCGGCGATACCCAGTAAGNGTGCCCATTCCCGCTCGTTTGAACCGGTTGAGCATCTTATGGCGTAGAGCCACTGCCTTGCCTACCTCTAGCGACCACCAAGGAACTTGACGTCGCGACCCGGCTTTACTGACCGGAATGGAAGCCTCCGCAGTGGAGATTATGTCGTCGGAAGAAAGAGTGAACAACTATGTCAATATCGTAGTACAAATAGAGCTTATGAAGTAATGATGTTGGAATTTCCTCCAGTCCGCATCGAAAAAACAAGAATTTGGGGATATTTGAAGAATGATCGTTGGTGACATTCAGCACTTGTATGGAAATGGGATAGTGATAACTACCATACATATCCGACAACGTATTCCACTCCAATAATGGAGTGAGAGTTGAATTGCAAACAGTGAGATCAATGGGTGTCATAGATCTACTGCAGCCTGCTAGGTGCGTAGGTCTTCCGTCATTTAGCAGAGCTAGAGATAATTTAGTGAGAAGCGTGTCCACAATTCTGCCATGATAATCTGTCCGATAGGAACCCCAAACCTGGTTGCGAGGGTTAAAGTCACCTATGATAACAAAGGTGTATAACTACAGGCTCACCCGGAGGAAGATATATCGAGCAAAATGTGATGGCGAAGGACAGAGTTGTACGGATTACTACTACCCGAAGAGGAGATTATAGGCTAATTTCTCGCGCTGAAAAGTTTGCATTTGCACCGATGGCAGCATTCTTGCGAACTGTTTAGAAACCCCTAAGCGAAATCTCGTGACCGTCGGGTAGATTCAACAGTACCTTGAGATCTTCTAAATGTGTAGACAACCCGATGATATTCCACTATAGTATTTGTGCCATGTTGGAAGTGGATCAGAAAATCTCCAACGAAAGGAGAAGATTATTTAGGGTAAGTAATCTTCTTCTTTTCTTTTCGCCTTGCGCCTTTGAGAAGGCTTGCTGGTTCAAATCCATCAAGGTATCAGTGCACATATCTTCCACCAGGAAGCTAGAAGATGATGTCGATACCTTGGGTTTCGGTGGTTAAACTTTGGTTGGCTCATTTTTGGACCGTACAGGAGGTACTGATGCCACGATTGTCGTGGAAGGAATGTTCTTAGTAACCAAGGGCTTTGATGGAACTGCCTTGGTTATTATGTCTTGCACCGATTCTACACCAAGATCACATTGAGTGGACGCTTGCTCAGTGTGCTTGCTCAGTGGCGGTGACCTTACCATAACTTCTAAAAGATCCGAATGACGATGGGTAATTCGAACGGTACTTTGCCCCAGCATAGGATACACGTTCCTCTACTCTGATTTTTTGAATGGCCATTTCAGTTTTGTATTGCGGACATTGTCTGGAACGTGGGGAATGTTGCTCTTCACAGTTCGCGCACTTGAAGGGGGTTGGCAGTTGCGGCCTATTACCATATTGAGCACATACAGAATTTTCAGAGCATCTGTCAGAAACGTGTCCAAACTTTTGGCAGTTAAAACAGCGTAAGGGACTCCGGATAAAGGGACGCACATTAAAATTGTACATGTTCGCAATCTTTACACTTTTGGGAACTTGAAGAACATTAAAGATTAAAATAAAGCATCCAGTCGCTGATTCAGTTGCAGACTTCTTGGTAGTCAAACGTTAGACGGCGACTACCCCTTGGGGTTTCAGTTCCTGAATTAATTCCTCGTCAGTGCAGTTTGTCAGATCGAAACAGTAACTGACGCCCTTCTAAATGTTCAGGGTTTTATGAGCTTCAACTGACTGGATAATCCCCTACTTTGCTGATTTTCAAAAACTGTTTCGACTGCTTATCATTGGTTGTAGTAATCAGAAGCGTACCGTCTCGAAATTTTCTAATGTTTTCTGGTTCACCAATCTGGTTATCAAGTTTGCCAATTACAAAGGGTGATATCTTGGAAAAGGATCCTCCCACCATGGACATAATTACATATCCAGCCACCATGGACCCACAAATGGGACGCTCCTAGCAGCCACAGCGCTGCACCACGTCAGGGATTCCAGTGAAGAACTTTCCGCCGTGGATATAGCCAGGTACTTTTCATAGTACACTATCATTGCAAGAATTCGGGCTGAGCGGCCTATAGCAATTCTGGCCAAGCATTGGGTATTGGACTGTGGTTGCCATTGAGGTAAATAAATTGTTCATTCTTCTTAGTCCTCAGCCACAATGGGCCCACAAATGGGACGCTCCATGTGGCCACAGAGAAATACTGCCTAATGTCAGGTATTCCAGTGAAGATGGAAGACAACTGCACTAACCAGAATCATCCATCCCTCGGCACGGCACGGCAATCCAGGTGTTGATATCAGGGTCCGTTAGCACGACAAGGTGGAACTGCGGCGAGGTGATTTTACTTTGTAATAACGCAAGAGTATTAAAACCAATATGTTTTGGAGTATACTTGTACTAACTTTAGAAGAGATCTTTATTGTATTCCAACACAAATCAATGAACTATGAGGAACAATGTGACGCCGTCAACGACAATCACTCAACTGACTCCCTGTTCTGTTTGATTTTACCGAAATCGCCTCTGTTCACCGCCAACCTGATTTTGCGAATTAAATGATCATTTGCCACGCCACCTAATCATCGAATAATTGAGTGGAATACAAAACCTGGTATCTTGATTTCTACGGAATTATTTATTACGAATGAAAAAAATCAAGTCATCGCCAGATCTTTCGGCTGTCGCTACAATATAACAAATTTATTTTTATGTCTATTTCCCTCGTTGCATTTTCTGCAATCTGAGATTGCCAGAGAATGCATATTGCAGCGAATACCAGCATACCAGTCGTATTGCCGAAATACAGTTCACCTTTAACTGCGCAAAATCTCTCACGTTAAAATCACACGAAATAGCTATTTATGCACCATTACATTTCAGATATACCTGAGACCTCGACCTTCGGTCTCGTGATATTTCGGGCAACACGTCGAACTCCGAGAATTTTCGATGGTCGTGTGATATACGGGGGAATATTTCCCGAAATATTTTTATTATATTTTGCGCTGTCAACTTTGGATATAACACTACCATCAGTAACCGCCATGGCTTTATATCAAAATTTATAATGACGGTTCAAAGACCGATGATGGAGTTGGATGTGCCTTCGTATATGAGAACCATACGAGAAGGTTTGCGCTCACTTCCCATTCGTCAGTATATACAGCTGAACTATATGCAAACTTAAGGGCCTTGGCGCAGATACGTGATACAGATGTACAATATTTGGTCTTGGTAGACTCCCAAAGTGCATTGAAGTCTATCTTCAATCTGTATCCAAATACGTACCTTACGAAATTCATCGTTGACACCATTGACCATATGCGCAGAAGAGGATCGCAGATTGTATTTGGATACCAAGCCATGTTGGTATACCCGGCAACGAAACGATTTCGCGGCGAAAGAGGCAGCATCATCGGCGGTGACTAACAGATTCTCCACAGCCCCGGATTTAAAGTCGTTCGCCCCGCCGCGGGTCCATCTTGTCGTGGTAGTAAGGCTACCTGGAAGTTTAAAAAATTTAAAATTCATGTGAAAAAGATCACCGAAGAATTTGCTAAAAAGGGATATCAACTTTCGAGGAGCAAAAGGAAGACAAAGTTTTGAGGACTGGAGGGCATATCAGCGGGACCAAATCATTGATTTATAAAAAATGCTTTTTTAGAAAAACTTTTGAATAAATAAATTTACTGTTTTTAGAGGTTGTTCATCAAGTATCTCATCAGGATTGCAAAATTCGTCACCATCTCCAAGTGTTAAATTGTGCAATACACAAAAGTTGTACATATACATGTACAGACTCACCACCAACTGTTAACTCCTTCATACACTTATGAAATCCTGAGTTTCTAAAAACCTGGGCATCGTGCACAAAGCCAGGATAACGAAAACATCAATAAATGTTTTTCTTCATTACACATTCCTTGAAGTGTAATGGAGTAGTAGCGTTTTCTGTTGAAATAATCGTATTTCGTATGTTGCTTTTCTCTTTGATGCAGCATCCGTATTACCTCACCCGCAATGCCACATAAAAATTTGGAAACCCTACCAATTACATCAAATAAATAGCTGAGGCATAAATAAAATAATCGGCAACATATATGAACTGGTTTGATGTCCAGCAAACCACAAAAAAGCAAGAAGGTGTTTCTTAGCGATAATGGAATATATTGAATGAGCTACAAGCAATTCATTCCTAAATTATAACACAATTTACCTTAACAAACATGTCAATAACTGATGATATTCTTGCGAATTTCCAAATTTATTGGCGATGTCTTGAACCAAAGTCCTGCTAACACTAAAATGAGTTTTAAGTAGTTCCACACTATACGTAGGAACGGATAATTGTTACATGGTGTTGAATGATTGATCTACTACTTACTTCCCAAGTAGAAATTCAATATAGTTTTCTATTGAATTACCATAGTTCTTCAATATTCCAATATTGAAGAATACTTGAGCTGCAATATTGAAATATATTGAAATACATACGCTTGGATATATAGTTTCAATATTGAATTTCAATATGGTATGTACACGACATTCCATCTTGATACAATGTATAATGTGTATTCTGTATTCGCTCAATATACCATACACAGGGCATCATATAACAATAAAGAGTGCCAATTGTGAAAAAACTAGAATTTATTAACTTTCTTAGGTTTGGTAGTTACAAAAATGCAACATTATAAAAAACTTATAAAGAAAATAAGTAATATCAACAATTGGCAAGGGTTCGTAGCACGTTCGCAGACTCGTAGCACAAATCCAATGATTTCGACACATCCAACTGAATATTAGATGCAATATAAAATCATTTTAAGTGTTGAAATATCAATTATTTGTATTTTTAACCTAACAGTCTATTATTTCCATTCGAGTATTCTTTTGTGGAATGGTATCCTTTTCGGTTCAGATACGCATGCTCAATATCACGTGATGATATTCGAACATGCGTACCATCAGCCACACCGATTACCCCCGGAAAATTATATCTTTCCATAAAGCTAAAAATAATTATCGAAATCTGTAATTAGAATTTAATCAAATTACGTAGACTTACTCTCGTTTGATGGGAGCATACTCTTGTGGTTTTGGGAATTTAATCCATGTAGGTCCCAAATGGTTTTGTATGGCAACCCCAACCTCAGCAATGCATCGGCTAATTTGAGCTTGGCTTAAATTAAGCAATGCGTCATTACCGATACAGCGCTGGTAGCTCCATACCGCAAGGAAACGAATCGTGGCCATTACTCGAATATATGTCGGAATTCGAGAATTCCGAATACCAGTGCTTAAATGTGGCTCCAACGACTCTAGAACCTCCAGCATGAGGTGTTGCGGGAGACGATACAATTCCATAAAACTATAAGCATAAAATATTTTAAATGGCAAAAATCATTTGTAATCATACTTACCGAGATTCTGTGGCAAAAAAGGATTCGTGTTATCACGCAAATATCGCTTCAATTGTGAAAGATATCTATGCTCCCTAATATCTTCCAAAGCCATTTTGTAACTTCACGAAACGAGGAGAAGAAAGTGTGATTCAAAACTGACTAATTTACAGTATATTTTGACGTTTTAACTTACTTTTTGATCGTATCAGGCTGGGTATGGCTCGTTAGCCCACGAAATTCTACGAGCAGCGCTGAAGTGCAATTTCGCCGTCGAATTTGAAAATGCGACGTCACGCAAGTCTCCACAACTTTGAATGTGTGTGTGAATCATTTTTCTCCCTAATTTTTCTTTCAATGCAATTAAAGTTAATTTGGGAAATTTTCGCTAATAAATTGTCGAAGATAATTAGTCGGAAGAAAGTTCGTTGGTATTGTTTTTATTCCTTTCTTTGTCGCATTTTTAAAATAGTTCATGAGAATATTTGAAAAATAGATATGGTAACGTTGGAAATTTGAATCGCCCGAACGAAAGTTCGCTTCGCTTGCGAAGTTATAGAATCCCGACGCAGTGGTATTCATCACACGTATATGTTTAAGGGCATTCGGTAGCCAGTGTAAAAAGAGCATCCCCGCTCATCTCAAGGAAGAATATCGTCCTTCTAAGAGATGAACACTTATGCCTGAAGGGCGACCGACGCGTAAGGGGATGGAAGCTAACAACTCGAGGTGGGATCAAGGATACCAGCTCGCGATGACAATTTATTAACCAGCCTTCATCATCGGCAATGAACTTAAGCAAACCACGCGAATTGATAACCAAGAACCCAATGTAAGACATGCTCATTTACCTCGATTGTTGATGATTCCGCACCCTTGCCGGTTCGTTGATAAAAGAAATAATCCAAGAATTTGGAAACAACAACTTAACTTTATTCAACTTTACATTTGTATTTAACTTTGACTCGCGACATTATGCGACCGTGCCGAGCAAACATACTCAGTGAACTCCCAAGAAATCAAACTAGACAAATCTTTAAACATTGAATGCGGAGACGGCTTAGCCAATCAGAGCAACACTTGACTACCTCGCTACCCCTCAACCACCCGCGATGGTTGGGCCAACGGATCTACAAAAAAACGGGATTCGAGTGTCGTTCCCACGATGAACGCACAAACAAATCTTTATCTAATAAACACCGGATACATAAGTCAAAATTAATAGCCAACTGTGCTGAGAGGGATAAACCATCGTCGTCACCATCAAAGAACTAAAAAGCTGACTTAACATAAACAACACAGAAACTATTTGAACATGATAGCGTGGGCCCATACCCAGCTGCAAGAAATCTAAGGGTGCGCAACGAATCTGGATTATGTCACCCGATACTGACTTACATCTCCAGACATGTTTACGATCCTGACTAAAAATGAAATTACAAAATTATGAATGCCTATTTGATACAATTCTAAGAACAAGAACCTACTTGTTACACCAGTTACGCAAACTAAATCCGTTATAGAGGCGCTAGTAGTACTCAAAATCGAAAATATTAAAAACCCAACCCACTTTTTTACATATCCCAACCTACTTTTACCTTGGGTCAAGCTATCCCCATCTGCAGATGGTAATTTATAGTATGAATTGCTTCTCGGACCTTTATAAAGCGAAAAGGAGGTCTTGCTAGGATGGGTTAGAATTTACCTTTAATTCTACTTTGAGTTTATGCAATTTTCTGGATTAAATGATGATTTCGGATAAACTATTAAGCAAATTATTTTTTACACATTTTTCCTAGAATCCATTACTACCTCTTCATCAACATAATGCCTCATAAAACAAAAATAAGTTAATTTCAAAATCGTCAAAAAAGGAACGTATATGGCCTTAAGATGGGAGTCTCTACTTGGCGCTTAAGGTTTTCTGGCAAGAGAGAAAGGCAGTGTATATTCTCAACTACCCTAAGCCCAGCATAACAATAAACAAAATGCCCATTTACTCAACACAATAGATATTTAGATTATAAGCTGCGAAAACTTACTAGTTAAAAACACTGAGGACATGAAAGATGCTTTCGCAGCGTGTAATGTATTAAACTTTTCTTTTTCCCTTGAGTATTTAACACACGAAAAATAAAGAAGAAATTATGATAAAATATTATAAGTTGATTGGTTGTCAATGTTGCTTTGGTTACAATACTATTTATTTTAAAATATTCGATATTTGTCAATGTTAATATCAAAATTAATTCCAGGCGATGCGATCTTAAATAGCAAATTTCAAAGCCATGGTAAGTTAGGGGTGTGACCGCAATTGGCGCTGGCGTCGCTTAATATTTTCATTCCACATAATCTAGTATCCATGATTTTCTAATTTTAATTGTTACCGAATTTTACTGAATTCAATCAATCATTCTCAGTCATTCACAATCATTCTTTTATATTGGTAATAGCCAATATGAGCTACAAATGCTGTGTTGCTGAGTGTGGTAGCACTAATAAAACGCACCGCGTTTATTTNCGTAATAGATCCACTTTGAAACAAAGCGCCATTCCAAATTTAAGCTTGGCTTCGACTCTCGTTCCTTTCGATATTCAAGTGGAAAATTTCCATAAGTTCTCCTAATAGTTTAACAAGGCAATTCATTAATTTAGATTTCAAATTTAAATGAAACTCCCTGAGGAAGGTAAAGCGTAGCCGAAAATCGATTTGAAGAAGAAAATATAAGAACACCAAAATATAAGATAAGTGCTATTTCATTTAATTTTTAAACACTTTTATCTTATAATGAATAACTTTAATTATTTAAATTTAGATTTCATTTATATAGAGGTGAATACAACGACGACGGCGTAGAAGAAACATTTTCGGTATAAAAAAAATTCCCTTTCGGTTCATGGTCGTGCTATATATAACATTGGTAACTTAAACATTTAAAACGCGATATTCGACATATAAAATATAAAACTTTAAATTAAATAGCACGACATTGATGTTTTTCAAGCAACAAAGCAACAAATTCGATTACAAAATCCACGTGGATTTTTGGAATGAGGCCGTTACAAAATTAAAAAGTGCGTATTTTGTGAAAAACAATAAGAATTTTATACCGCCTTCAAAATTGGATTTTTATAATGGAAAATATGAAATAGTTAGTAGAAAAACTTTGGCAACTAGGCATAGCATTCGTTTGTCCACGCCGTTTTAATCAAGTTCCGTTAGAAAATTTCTTTAGCAAGATTAGAAGTCATGGTGTTCGCAATGTTAATCCAAACGGTCATTTCTTTATTTTGGCCTTTGGATCTATTATTATGACAATTTCTATAAGAGTTCATTCACCTAGCAGCAATTGCGAAATGGACAGCGCTCAATTTTTGACAAATTTAGAAAATTTCATTCCAACTGAAGGTCATTAAATAGATCAATCCCCTGCATTTCAAATTTAGGGTCAAAATTTTTATTTAATTTTACGTATCATCATAAGAAAATTCAACATTATTTAGATTCCTATATAGCGGGCTACATGGCAAAAAAAATTCAAAATTATAGGTTCTTGTGAAATTTGCCGTTCAGAATTAACTTCACCCCTTCAGTAAGAATAGTGCCACGGCTTCATTGCCCGGGAATATTCCCCAAAATCTTTGTTAATGACGGAATTTTATTTACACAGGTACACCAAAAACATCAACAAAATTTTGAAAGGGGAAAAAATAAAATTTTGGGCAACATCAAATTTCAAGCATATTTATATTTTGAAAAGTTTAGAACAAAAAAAAACGCAAAAATTTTATGTGATGNTTTTATTTGGCAAACCATGACTATAATAAATATTCAATATAATTGCCAAAATGGAGAAGCCAGTTGATGAATGCTTGGTATTGATAAGAACCATATATTTGGTATTATATATCACATCTAGTATTAATGATTCAACACGGAGAACTGCAAGTGGTTCGCTAATATTAATTATTATATTTGCTGATATGGAGAAGCAAAGCACCAGCGAAAAAAAGTTGATTAAAGAAGACATACGAGCATGAACAACATTAATTCAAGACGTAATCGCCAAGAAACTGTTTTATTGGCAGGAACTTAATAATTCGAAGTGATACAAAATTGTCCGAACGAAAAGGTTCATACGTACACTGTACTCGGGAAGTCCGCACTATAATTTCAGAACCGCCAGAGTCAGGAAAACTTTTTCTTGTGAAAAACCATTGGAAAAAGCAGAATTTAAGCGTCTCCGTTTTAATGATGAACGAAAAGGTTCATACGTACACTGTACTCGGGAAGTCCGCACTATAATTTCAGAACCACCAGAGTCAGGAAAATTTATTCTTGTGAAAAACCATTGGAAAAAGCAGAATTTAAGCGTCTCCGTTTTAATGATGATATACCTCTAATATAGAGGATCTATTTGATGATACATTGTAATAACTGGTAAATATAACAAATAAAATGTAGCAAATTTGTTCTTATGAACATAATGTTTAAATCGTAATTTCGTGACCCGTTACTTCAATAATAATTTTATTATAAAGCAGTAATCATTCAAAATCAATAATTCAAAAATATTTTCCACGCAATTTCACTGTTCACAGCGCCATTCTTCCTATTCCTATATTCTTCATTACCGTTACAAGAAACAGACTCTGCTGTACGATTACTATTAAAAGGTTTCACCGTGTCTACACTTTAATATTAACGAATATTTTTCTTTTGTAGAAAACTTTGCAAATGTATTTAATAAATTGAAGCATTTGAAAATTCAAAGTAGCGCGGAATCTTCTGATCCGATGGAGTCCAGAAAGAGGACTCGGGTGAAGCCCTCTGGAAAGGCCCAGTTTGGAATTGCCTAGGCTGGAATGGCAAAATCTTGAAATTCAGACTATTGAATTACACANAAGCCCTCACATTATAGAAAAATGTTGTATCAAGAATCACACGATGAACTTATACCTGCTCCCCAGCTGCATATTTGATAATTTTTCCACATGGTGTCCAGTCTGGAAAGGCCCAGTTTAGTAGTCTGGAATGGCAAAATCTTGAAATGCACACTATTGAATTACACAGACTAGAATTACAGAGTTTGACCACAGAGTAACCAGAGAGCCAACTCTACCGAATATCTTCTGCCAACTTAGGAGGCCTTGATTTGTACCAATGGGTGGAGCTTAGTTCTCTAGCTAAAAATGCATGATAATCGCATAATAAAAACATTGTTTTGGTTGGGTGGCGGGTAGCTGCGTATCACAGCCTAGTGTCAGGAGGTGGTCGGGGCAAGTAATTACAACGATAGTTGTGGTATATTGTTTAATACTAGAATAACTGAAGGAGATCGCGTCTTATGTGTGTCGTCGCCTTTACCGAACTGCCCGTGGAGTTGTCTTGCGAGCGTTCGCCTCTGTGGTCGGAGAGGTGGGAGGCTGC
>JARJDZ010001282.1:0-10077 GCA_030264555.1 Aleochara sp. GC000083
TTCGCTGGGAGATCCCTGAAGCCTGCAACGGTCAAATACCAAATAGAAAAGTAAATACCCTGCTTGCGTTTGGGGTCATCTAATCCACCCTTCGGTCCTCATCATCATTCCAAAAGAAACAGATTTAAGAAAATCCCTGATATCGATCAATGATGCAATGAAATCACCATTTTTTAAATCTTAATTTTTGACTTATTTACGTTTTTCTGGTTGGAAATTAAAGAAGTTGAGGTTTTTGTTTGTGGATTCGTTTTGGGCAATTTTTGGAACTGATAACCGGAAATGATTTCCTAATTTTCAAGAAACTTAAACATATTTTTTAAATTTCAAAAAATTTTCTTAAGTTTCAATGAAATTCCCAATTTTTTCGATATCTTTTTTGAACTTACTATAAACAAGCCAACAAATGAGTGATTGATTTCTTTTCCACAATTTCAGAACTGATACAATTTATAACCGGAAGTAATTAAACACCAACATAATCATAAGTTAATATCCTTCCTAAAAATAAGCATAATTTCAGAAATTCATTTAAAATTTCAATTGATTTTCAATTATGTGTTCTAACCATGCATTGAAATCACCAACTTTTTTATATTAATTTTCTCAACTTTCATTGAAATCACCATCATTTTTGATAGCATTTTTCGACTTCTTTCTGTTATTCTTTCCATATGGCTTTTTAGCCCTCCTGTTTTTCGTTTGTTGAGTTTAAAAATTACACTCAACACTGGAGTCGAACCGAAGAGATTGTGTACTTAAGAGCGGTCCAAGCTTAAGCTCGATAAGTGCCCTGCTGTTTGGTGTTAAATACGTGCACTTTGGCGACAAAAACCGCCGCCGAAGACAAATGCTGAAGACACTCGCGAAGAAGGGAGATGGCCGAGAAGTTGTGTCGGCGTCGTTGTTGTAATTTCAAAAGGAAAACAACGTAAACGTAAAAGCGCATTGAAGCACCGCGTGCTGGGCCGAAGAAGAAGAAGTGTCCGCGGCGTGGCGACATGAAGGAAGAGGTGACAAAATTTATCGTTTCGACACTTCGCACCTAACAAGCACGACAAGCAAGAAAGAAGCCAGAGGGCCACTGTTTCACATCCATCTCTGTTCTCTGTTTGCTTCTTTTTTTCGGTGGGTTCTTCATCGTTTCGTTGGTACAGTTTTAAATACTTGTGCGGTTTCAATTCGGATGGGAAATTATAAATTTGCGAATTTTTGACATTTTTGAGATTCGATTATGTGAGGCATCTTGGCATGCTGCCAAAATATAATATCAAAGGATATTAAAGAAATATTATATCAAATTAAAGTTTAAATGTTGAGGAATCAACAAAACTTTAAATTCAGTTTCTGACACAATACATTTTTGGAATATGTGTATTTGAAATTGAACTATTTTTGTTTATATAAAAGTGATTTTCAAATTAAAATTTCCATAGGAAATTCAATTCATAGAATAATTATTCTGACTTCTATAGTTTCCAAATTTAATTACCTTTCATTTGATATACAGCTTATCATATAAAAGCCATCAGAAAACGCTCTTATCTGTAATTTATGACCGAATGCTTTAGCGGCATGGAAAAAATGAAGCAACGGCTTCGATTCATCGGCACTATTTCAGTGGAATAATAAAGATTACTTTAAAACAAATAAAATTTCCAACTTAACGACGCATGGGAAATGTGCGACAACAAAACGAATATAAAAATCAACATAAAAATAGGTGAAATGTGATGGGGACGACAAAACGTGAAAAATACAAGAAGCTACAAAAGTCAACGAAAGTAGGTAGTTTCGTTGAATTTTCCACATTTTTCGAATACCTCTTCGGACCTTTCTTCCTCCTGAAGAGGTCCGATCAGATGCAATCAGTGAATTCGTGTGTGCGAGGATCGTTAGTCGCTTTTAATTGTTACAGGAATTGTTAACACGGGCAAAAGAACGAGTTGAATTTTAATTAATTTCCTCAAATTTCTCCCAAAACCAAAACCACCAAAAATGTTTTGACAATTTCTCTATTCAGTTTAACCTTATGAAAAATCCATTGGAGGAAATTGTTAGTCGGATGAAACAAGATTCATTAAATGTAACAAATTTATAATCAATTCTAGTTGATAAATGGACTTCTTCAGCTCCTGAGCGATTCTTCGTCAATGGCGACACGAAAACACAAGTCTAAACATCAATTCATGTCGTGTTCGCTTTGATTTCTTGTTTGTATTTCTTGCATCTAGGCGCGCTCTTCTTCGTCGTCGTTTCTGTTGAATTAATTTGGAGGCGCCTGAAACGCCGCCGCCGAAATGAACCATAATCAGAGAAGGACGATATGAGATTCGGGCACAATTCGTCGAAGCGCAAAGACAAAAGCCTATAAAAAGCCGGGCTGACGCTGAAGAGCGCCCGAACCGAAACGGAGCACAGAAGCTATATGAGGGAATCACGGAGACATGCAGCTCGCTGCAGACGACGTCGACGACGACGACGACCACGACGACGACGACGACTGCTCGAAGATAGAGCGATAACAATCTGATGTCGCCAGACGCCGTTCTTGGCTCGTCTTCTGCGTGATTCTTCGGCGCGCGTTCGGAGAATCTCCTCGAATTGATACAACAGAATCGGGGCCACTATCAGCGGAATGCCGATTGGTATTTTGAATTCCGAAATCGAATAGATACCTAATCGCCTCCTCTTGGATGGCTTGGGTGTAGCTGGAATCGAGAGGATACTTTGGTGATGGTTTCGTTTTGTTCTTGTTATGAATTTTACAGTTCTCTAGAAATATGATATAAATTTTTGACTTGTTTTCAATCTTAAATAACTTTTTTTCTGAAGTACCTATTCCATATATTAATGTATCATTGGAAAGGATATTTAATCAACTTTCCAACGACTATATGCAATCTGTAAAAGATCTCAGAAAATATTATTAATTTGCACAAAAATAAATTACTGCAGTTTTATTGACGAAAAATCTTGATAAGTTGCAAATCAGGTTACCAATGTTTAGAATTGTGGTAACATGGAATCCAATTTAAGAAATGAAAACTACAATAAATAAGCTTTAATTTGATAGTATACTTTTTGAAAATATAGCAAAAACCCTAGTTCTGCGAAATTTTAAAATCAACAATTAGAAATTATGT
The DNA here is from genome assembly GCA_030264555.1 of Aleochara sp. GC000083. Lineage (NCBI taxonomy): Eukaryota > Metazoa > Arthropoda > Insecta > Coleoptera > Staphylinidae > Aleochara > Aleochara sp. GC000083. Next base: position 3,147 of record JARJDZ010001282.1, read on the forward strand.
AGTAACGAAAGTTGTATAGACTTTTTCATTTTTATGAATTTTTTTGTAGGTTAGTTTTTAGGATAATACTACATCCTAATATATCATTTTAAAGAGAATTTAATCTACTTTTCTATGATTATATGCAATATCCGAAATATTTTTAAAATTTTGTTAGAAACGTAAATGAATAAATTAATGAAATTCTATTTACAGAAAAACTTGACAAGTTTTAACTGAGGTTACCATAGTTAATTTTATGGTAACATTAAATTCAATTACAGAAATCAAAAGAGGAATAAATAAACTATAACTTGATAATAAACTTCATGCTACTATAATAATAATACAAGCTCTAAACAATCTTGAAATAAGTTATCAAGAATTATGTAATTACGAAAGTCGTATAAACTCTTTCATATTTATTAATTTTTTTCAGTTTTATGTTTTCGGATAAATTATTATATTAATACGCCATTTGAAGGATAACTTAATCTACTTTTTGAATCTACAAAACTTATTCTGAAATATTTAAACTATTATGCTAAAATTTTCCCCTGAATAAAAACGAAAATTTGCTTTATTAGAAAGCTTAATAATCTTGTACGTAAGATTACTATAATTAAGTTTTAGTGAATTTTAAAAACTATTATATTTTTTGAAAGAATATTAAAGGATCTTTAATATGACAAACAACTTTAAACAAATTTCCTAATAGTTTAGGTATAATAAAATTGAAAACTCAAACTTTGAAAATCCTTGTGTCTAATTCAATTTGACATTTTGCAATGATTAAAATACTCCTTAAAGGTTGTTCTTATGATTATCGCAAAATGTTAATACATAAATAAAAAGGAAATTTAATCTACTTTAACATGGTATATTCACATATTTAAAAATTATCCGAAAATTGAAAGCAATATTCGATTAAAACATAGAAAACATTTTTCTGTACAAAAAACTTGTTAATTTATATCTAAGACTTCTTGAAGTAATTGCAAATAAAATTTAATTAATCTATAACAAATAAACAGTAAATTAGATGACCTTTAATAATAGAGTAGAGTATAATTCGATAATCAACTGGATTGATGTGAAAAACAATCAGAAACTTTTAATGTATCTCAAAACTACAAACGCATAAAAATCATCCAATCGACGGGAAACAACTTTCTACTCATAAAACGTATGAAAATTGAATTATATTAGCCTTTGCAGCAACAAACCATCGAATGGAAAATATGACGTGTAATTGCAAAATGTCAATTCGCGGCAGCCGCGCGCAAGTCGCAAATCTCGGCCGATCTCGGCCTCTTGCGTGAAACGGTTAGTTCTCAATGAGGAATTACATAAAAATCACAATAGATCAAGTCGATAACAAGCCATTATGTTGCGCATGTTGGCAATCACACTCGCACATCCTTCTCCTCCGGAGTGCGCGAAACGAAGAGCGCCGCTGGAGTTTTACGCGCTGACGATGCCAGCACGCAAATCCGCATCCAGCGAGCTAGCGAACGAACGGCGCGAACGGAGGGAAATTTATTCTAACTAAAGGCTAATTGCATTGTGAGGTGGTCCGTTTGATATTCGCCGACAGGTGAGTCGGACATGCGCGCTCGTCGCGTTCGCGCGAAGAGTGCGCGCATGGCCGACTGGAATCCGGTATCGCTGGCTTCTAAGAAACTGTTGGATTTAAACTAATTACATTCGGCTACCGTGTTGACTCTCAAACTAGCTCCAACCATCCAACTCACTCACTCTTCAATCCCGTACACTCCAACTCAAACTCCATGCATCTTCATCATCAACTAAAGAACAGTTACACTTCGTTTTCGCTCTTAATTTCGTCGATTTTCCGGATTTTCTTTGTCCTTCTATTAGATGAATGATCACATGTGAGAATGAGTATTCGTCGAGGATGATCCATCGAGGAGAAGACCTATTGGTATTGACCGAAAGAATCTGAAGATGGATATAACAGGAAAAATATTAATTTTCCTGTGATCCACGTGTGTGTTTGTGTGTTTGAGTGTGTATGGGAGTGTGTACGCGCGCGCGAGTAATTAATTATTGTAATGATGTGAACTTGATGAGGTGAAACCGAAGATTAAACCTTCGCGGCCGGAGAAGAAGACCTCGGCGACTTCTTTGATCGCGGCCGCCGTTCGCGCGTCCGCAATAAATACGACCGATGCACAAACACACGCATGGTCTTTACTTAGCGTTTTCGTCGTCGTCGTCGTCGAAGACGTCCTCCTCGTCCTCGTCGTGGACGCCGAAGAAGTGGGCACGTAATCGCGGCGTTAAAGCGCGCCTCGTTCGCCTTCTTTAAATTGCTCTTCCTTCCTTTCGCATCCTTGTTCCAGCCGCTTCTCATCGTCGCCATCGTCTCGGACGTCTTCGAGTTCTTCGAGCTTATATCGCATCGGCGTCAAGAGTTTTAATCCATGTCCATTCATTAACTGCATCCATAAAACAGAGGAATTATTTTCGCATCCGAAACTTCTACCATTACTTCTAGAATGTTCTAGAACCTTCTAGAAGCTTCTGAAACATTCTAGAACATTCTAGAACATTCTAGAACATTCTAGAACATTCTAGAACATTCTAGAATCTTCTAGAACCTTCTAGAACCTTCTAGAACCTTCTAGAACTTTTCAGAACATTCTGGGTTGTATTGGATCATCGAGTTGCTTTTTTGGGCCACATCTCGATCGAATCCCAATCAGCTCACGATGGTCACATCTGCGCGAAGAAAGCCATTACATTCGACGCCTATAAACACTCAATTTAACACCACTTCTTCCCCTTCCTCGTTGTCCTGCTGGATGGCCATTGCCAAATTGCAAGAATAAACCTGCCAAGTAAACCCGTCACAGCATCACCCGACTGTTATCACTCGATGGAATTGAATTAAAGCCATAAACAACCATTCAAGCATCCGAAGAAACACTTCTTCGCCTCGTTCGCCAATGGCGGCTCCGAATGGGATTCTTGAGATGAGTGTAATCGCACGTTAGGATGTGTTAAATGTTGCCCGAAGACACCTGAGAACCCAATAATCGTTTACAACCAGCAGTAGCTGGCCTGGGAACCGAAAAAGAAGTACCATCATCGAAATTCGAAGGCGCTTCGAAATAAAATTTTTATCATCCGCCCATACACTCTCAATTCGATGCTGTAAGATCCAAAATCTTGATGAAGGCACCTGAAGTGACTTCTGTGCAGTTGTATTTTGTTGGTTTTATTGTTTCTTTGGTGGTTTCCGGCGTGAAAATTTTGATTACTATTTGGTCATTTGATATCTGTCATTGGTATTAGATTACTGGATTAGATTTCAATGAAAATTAAATATTTAATGATACTTCCAACTTACAACCATGATCCAAAGAAATTACAACCAACTTATAACCAAGTTACAACCAAATACAACCAAGATACAATAGAAATACAACAATTTTTTGAAATTTTGTTGAATTCTTGAATTAGATATTCAGATCATGCATGAACGTGTACTTGAAATATAATTCCAAATTGGATTACACTCGTTTGTAAACTTGAAGTTCTATCGTGTGAATGTTAACACTTTTCATTTGTTTTCCATGCCCAAAATGGGCACCTCACGTACAAATCCCTCCAAAAATTATATTTAATTCAGCTCGAATGCTGCGACCATGTCCACAGAGTTACAATAACAAACTGAGTAAACAACGAGGAAATAAGAACAAAACGAAGTGAACAAAAACGAGCTGAATTCTCTTCAGAGTTGAAGATATCAGTTGATGACCATCTGAAGCACGTACCACATGGAATTACGACCGGAAAGTTTACCACTGTTCACGATACGTCAAAAATTACAACAACGAAATTATCACGTATGTCACATTTTAAATAATTTACTTTCATTTCTAAAATCCAAAAATAGTCCAAAGTAAAAGCTAATTGAAAATTTCTTGTAAATTAGTTTCAGCTCTGCTGTTATTTGTTACTTATTTGTTTCAATTTCCTCCAATTTTAATTTAATTTTGTTGAAACTTGTTGGTAACCTAGCAACAAAATCTTTGATTTGAATTAATGGCGGAAAAATAATTCACCAAAATGAAGTCTAGAATCAAAGAACCATTAGCAACCACTAAAACTGAACAACCATCATAGAAACTGTCATTTTTATTTGTTTTATTGCTTTTCAGGTGTCGTCCAGCTATCAACGTTCACTTTTAATGTGTCTGTGCATTGTTTGGTTTTTTGCCGACCTCTTTTCTTTTTGTCACTTTTGGAGCGCATTGTTCGTCTGTCGCCAACAAGGTGCCCAAAAAGGGCGCCTGCAGACCATGGCACCATCAATCAATCAACGACCATGCTCCCACTGTCTCTTCGGATCAACCATTCGAGTTTTTGGACACTGCGTTTCAAATTCGGGTGTCTCATGACTTTCTGTATCCGTGTTATGCAATATTCATAAATCGTCTTCTACAACATAGATACAAGCAATTTACAACCAGCTTACAACCAATATGTTATTTTTATGTTTCGAGATTGGCATGGATTTTAAAATTTACTCTCGAAGTGATTTACAAACAAGTTACAAGCGCAATAGTAGAAAATCAATTTAATTGATTTCCAATCAATAATTGACGTTCGAAACATGTATTAACATATTAAAACGATGTCGTATAGCAAGATGATTAGAAATTCTGACAAGACAACGCACTCACTCGAATAAATCTCGTATAAATTATTAAAATAAGGAATGCCAAAGATGCGTCATGTGCGTGATGGCCAATTAGGCGACCAACATCGATATCCAATCACTGTCCATCATTTTGCTGGCTGGACTCAAGTGGAAACCGATCACGAGTGGAACTTTTCGAACTCGGAGTGATTTTGCGAACGAATCATTGAGTAATGAATGAATGCGAGAAGATGAGAGGACTTGCCAATTCGAGATAGCAGTGCAAAAACGTATAAAACTGCAATTGGATGTAAAACTTTCCCGAGGAGTCTAATCAGACATGGGACAATTATGAGATAACAAATTTCTTCGGTTCTGCTCTTCATGCAAACAAACAGCGCATCAATTATTCGAGTCGAGTTGGACAAACAAATAAAATGAAAAGCAAAACAGGAAAATTACTAAAAGTTTCAACCAAATAATTACTAGCTATAATAACTTTTATCAACAAGAAGAAGAAGAATTGATAGTTTACTATCAAGGAGTGATACCAAAACTTTAGTATCCTTATCAGTAATCAACGAAATTTTGGTTTTCATCAGATTCAGATCCATGTCCATTTTCTTGGATCATTCAATGATTGATATTTTCTCTATTGGAGGATTCCTTCATCTTATCATGTCATTTAATCAAGATGGATCACATGACACATCCACCTTCACACTAGATTCAACACCAACGCTTCAAACCATCCGCAAAAATCCAGACAGCTTTTGCAATCATTTCATTTTGCTCATTTATTTTTGGTTTGTTGGTTGGTTTCTTGTTCTTGTACATTGTACATCAACAGTTAGTTGTTTAGTTAGGGACATGTCAAGATGACACGACCACGTAGACGAGTCGGTGTTAACACGTAAAGTTAGTTGGTAGTGTAGATTGCTGGTTTTGATAGACATTCGGACACTTTCTGATGGAATTCTTGATGTGCACGTTGTCCAAGCACAAGAACGAACGAATATTGTGCTCGGTTGGGATATTGTCGCGTTGGCGACACATCGTTAGATGCTTCCCCACGCTTCTGTACTCGTTTTACCTCTCTTCATTATTTCCATTTAGTCGGTTGAGTACTTTAACGCCTACCTAGTGCGAAACCATTTTGGATATCATATGAACTCATCTTGTTTGTCGCTTGTAATTTATGTTGTGGTTCTTTTTCGATTATTACCAACCTATGTTTTTATATAAAACGTAGTTAAGCTATTGTTACTTAGTTTCTGCATGTATCTTTATGGATATACTTAAAATTTAACATAAACAATGGAAAAAACACGGATTTGCAATTTTCGGGTATTTATGGTTCCCGTAGGACTTCGGGACTATAACCATTGTTATTTTTTCGTTAAAATATGTAAAATATCCTTTGAATCAGCCAAATCGGTTCATTAGTTTCGTTGATATGATAATTTTTGAATACTCGAACAATTTTAAGAATTTCATATCACTTTTATCGCTAAAAAGTTTATCAATTTTTTCATTCGAACGCAATTTCTGCTCTGCCCATGACCAAAAGGGCATGAACCCATAGATTTTTGGAAAGTGCTCATCAAGACCTACAATTTGATTCCAATTTTCGTTTAATTGGATAAAGCGTTTAATAGTTATACGTAGTTAAAGGAGCGAAAAAAACCGAAAATTTTGCATTTTTAGGACCTCATTTTTTCGGATCGGGTATTTTTGAATCTCGGACAGATTCGGGAATATGATCAATGTTATTTTTTCGAAAAAATATGGTAAATGCCCTTTGAATCAGTCAAATCGGTCCATTAGTTTCGGAGATATGAAAATTTTTGAAAACTCGAACGATTTTAAGAATTTCATATCGCTTTTTTCGCTACAAACTTTTTTTTCAAATTTTTGCTTCGAACGCGATTTCTGCTCTCTCCATGACCAAAAGGGCATGATCCCATATATTTTTGGAAAGTGATCATCGAGACCTACAATTTGGTTCCAATTTTAGTTTAATTGGTTCAACCGTTTAGGAATTATACGCAGATAAAGGAGCGAAAAAAAGCGAAAATTTTGCATTTTTAGGACCCCATTTTTTCGGTTCGAATGTTTCTGAATTCCGGACAGATTCGGGACCATGATCAATGTTATTTTTTCGAAAAATTATGTTAAATGCCTTTTGAATCAGCCAAATCGGTCCATTGGTTCCGGAGATATGAAAATTTTTGAAAACTCGAGCGATTTTAAGAATTTCATATCGTTTTTTTCGCTACA